>JARHVA010009564.1:150000-287500 GCA_037957365.1 Torreya grandis | reverse complement strand
CACAAGATTATCCACATACAAGAAAATAATGACAATATCTATACCAACCTTCTTGATATACAAATTAGAATTAGAGAGGCTACAAATGAAACCATGTTGTAATAGGTGATCATCTATTTTTATGTACCATGCTCAAGGTGTTTGTTTAAGTCCATAAAGATACTTAACTAGATGGTATACCTTATGTAGATGTTTTTCATAAATGAAACCTTCTGGTTGGGTCATGTATACTTCTATTAGATCACCATTCAAGAAAGCACTCTTGACATCCATCTACTAAATTTTCCATCAATACTATACTTCTAGTGCACACACAATTCTGATGGTCTTGATCTTCATAGTGGGTGAAAAGGTCTCTTCATAATCAATGCCCTCTTATTGAGCATAACCCTTTGCAACAAGTCCTACTTTATGTTTTTTGGTGGATCCATCTACCTTGTACTTTGTTTTGAAGATTAATTTATAGCCAATGGATTTATTCCCTATAAGGAGAACAACAAGTTTCCACATCCCATTCTTGATGAGGGCATCATATTATCCATCCATAGCTTTCTTCCACTAGGGTTGACTTAATTCCTTTTAAATTGTTTTTGATTCGATACTATCAACCACTGAACTCATGAGTACAAGATTGACTTCATCTCTCACCTATCTTCTTGTTTAAACACTTGATAATGTGTCTAGAGGAGATCTCAGGTGTGAGTCTTTAATTGTGGAATCTATCCATTTAGGACATCATTGTGGCTTTAGATTTGATGAACTACTCTATAGATTACCAAGATCAATGAATAATTCTACTTCTTAAAGCTCACCTTCTTCATGTTCATCATCTAATTGTGGGAAAAGTCAATGAAAGGTGGTCTAATTTGTCTCCTTTTGTGATAATGAGTCAAATTATGACTTGTCATAGACCACATCACAACATTCATAAATCTTCTTCATCTTAGGATCCATGAGATGGTATGATTTGGAGGTAGTGCTATACCCCAAGAAAATACAAGATAGGGTCTTTGGTTCAATCTTCTTTCTATTCTTATCTAGAGAATACATATAAGAAGTATAACCAAATACTCAAAGATGAGAAATAGATTGCTTATGACCACTCCATACCACTTTCAGTGTCTTGGCTAGAAAGATCTTTGTTGGTGTTCTATTTAAAAGATAGATGTCCATCTATACTACTTCTACCTAGAATTTTTCCATTAACTTTGTAGTGGATAGCATGTAATGAGCCATCTCCATGATTGAGTGATTTCATCATTTTTCTATTCTATTATGCTGAGGTGTGCAGGGAGCAGTCAAGTGCTATTTGATGTCATGTTGGTTTAGGAATGTAATTTTTTGTTCTAATAAAAAAATGTAGAAATAATTGATTGAAATTTTGATATATTGGAATTAAAACTCAAGTGGATATAAATACAATGAAGATACAATTATAAAATTATAATCAAATGACACTTATGCACGGTTATAAAACTGAAGTACCTAACGAACTGAATAATTAAACAATGTAATATGATAATTATTCTAACATAATTATGGTAAATACATGAGAAATATGGGTGTATATATGTCTACATTGGTTAATCCTTATACATATAAACCTATTTTTGGGTTCCCTCAAAAAGTATTTTATTACCTACGATATTGTGGTTGAGGATCTACATCAGTCAAATTCTAACACCACCTTCTAAATATGCTTAGTTGTGTAATTTACACTTCTGAACTAAATTTTTTAATATTTACATCTTCTTGGGGCATGATCACCTCATGGTTTTTTTTTTCACTCAGTTTTTACAAATGACAAGTTAGTTCATGTTCTATCAGTCGTGTTCGTTACTTACATTTTCAATTTTAATTTTTTCAATGATCATTATTATTATTTTAGATTCATTATTATGAGGATACATGTGTCTATACATGTATAGTTCATGTTTTAATTGGAACAAATGATACATTTTTATTGTACCTATCAACACACAAAAATATTATCACATGAACCAATTTTAATTTTTCTATCTTTTTAATATATTTGAAATAATATATTTAAAGCGGGGTAGATATAGATACCTAAATTTTATATTTTGAATATGGAAAATATCAACATTGTCATTTAAACAATTGGACATTAAACATATATTTGACCCTTGACCACAGTTTCTATTTATTGGTCTACCTATTTCCAATCCTAGCCACCTATATTTTCTAGACACATTTATTTAGGATATAATTGAGTCTATACAATAACCTTATAAAATGTTATGTAGATCATATATATTATTCATATTCATAATTTTCACTTCTAGTATAATACCATTAACCACAAAATTTATCGATCATAGTAGGTGTCTCCATTTTTGTGAATTTTCATAGAGCCCTCAATAGCTATTTTTAAATTTTTGAGGTATCAATTAAGTCATCCTAGATACGTATCATGGGTCAATCATAGTGAAAATTCATGAAGAGTCATCTATAAATATAAAACATCCTTAAATTTATTTGACACTTTCACATCACTTCAAAAAAGACTACAACTCTTTTACAACATTATCCAAAGGAATATACACATCTTAAATATTCAAGTAGGATCCCTAAAGTATTTTTTAGAGTGAAATTTGAATACAAAAAATTAAATTAACATGGTGAAAAGTATCAAATGTAAAAATTAAACATTGCATTCAAGGTTGTTCAAGATAATGTGTGCACAAAAATAAGTGTAAGAATGTATAGTTTGAGCCCTCTTGAAATATGTAATGCCCACATTTTTTTAGGTGCCTTGTCAGAGACTTAGTTACAACTTCATATTTATGGGATTTCATGCACATGGTATGAAATCAAAATATCCATTTATCTCTTTATGTCACACATTACAAATCTTCATGAATGTTTCATGATTAGTCTCTTTTAATTGTCTAAGTGATGATGTGATTAACAAAATACCTGAAAAACCTATTAGTCTTTTATGATCAACCAATTTCACTATCAATAAAAAAAAGGTGCATAATAACTATGATTAGGAAGTGATTAAAAATAAAATACCTTATATTCAAAGAATGCTTAAATAGAGCATGTAGTCACTAATGTCCCATCTTCAACCACGTAATGGTACCTAGTGGTTCCTAGTTACACACCTCTATCACTCAGTCTTTCACACTTGAATAAAATTGAAAATAAAGATGAAAAACCCACTAGTATGTCATTATATCTATGGAAGTGTTTGGTGACTAGAATGGACTGAATAGAGAAAATGACCAAGAGTCATCAACAAAGGGTAGGTTCATCACCCTTCTACTTCTCATTATCCCTAAACCAAGGTGAGAGAACCTAAGGGGTTGCTTGCTTACATGGAGAGATTCTGTAATTTAACCTCCATGGGGGATTTTATCAAAAGGAGACCCAAATGTGACTAGGGTACAACCAAACTTGCTCAATCCACGTAAAAAGGATTGTCACACATAATGAAAAAATGTTCTAGATCATATACAATCTATTGAATACAGATATGTATATGATTGTAGTCTTCATTCTATAAAATATTTAATCCATATGGATTAAATGGAAATTTAAAACACTATTCTTCAAAGTAAAAGATGCAAAAACATGTTATATAGGTAATATGTCATGTATTTGTAAGGTAAATAACACTTATGATATGCAACAAGAATGTATTATTTTTAGGGTAAGATAAGGTAGGACAAGTTAGATAATATATAGAGTGGTGGTGTGTTAGTGATTCTCAAATAGTAGGATTTATTGTAGTACTCATGAAATTATCCTTAGCAAAGATGTACAGAAAACTCAAATACAAGATAATGGTAAATTCCAAATGATTCTTGAAAGACATAGAACACACATTGAAATTAAACTCTCAACAACAACTTTTCCCTATCAACTCCATAAACCTAGGGTGCCTGAATAAGTTATTTAATAATATATCATAAAATAATTTAGAAAGAGTTTATAATCTAGATCTATGCTCAAAATGATAACCAATAATGAACCCAAGTCCAAATATCCAATCATCATAACTTTCAAAACACATTGTTGTACTTCAACAATAAGAAAAAGAAAAGAACAATAAACATTTTCATTAACTTGAAAAGAAACCTTACGTCAGTTTTTCAAAAAAAATTCAAGGGGACAAGCATGGTGAGTTTGATATTTTGAAAAGGGAGACATAAATATGCTCTCAAATCTCTATAATGGATGTATATATGCAACCACCTTAGCAAGAGAGACAAGATCTACACAAAACAGTTGATCCCCAAAAGTTTTTAACAGAACCTAGACTTTAAGAAAAACAAAGACCAATAATAAGAAACCCTTTGAATAGAGGAGAATCTCTCTATTAATAAATTTTTTACCCATTTCAAATATGGGACTCTGAGTTATAATTTACAAATTTGCATAACATCCCTCCCAATTTTGTCAAGATGCTCCTAGCTAGAAAATATTCCTTATCGTGCCTGAAATCTTCATCTATTTGCAAGAAAAATCATTGTTCTAACTTATTCTATAAATAATGATGAATATTTGCATCAAACCCTTTGATTTCATGACTAGATATGACCTTTTACATGATCTAGATGGTGAACTTTGTGGTGGATGCCAAACAAACTTTATCCTCAGGTGTAACTACCTGGAGATGCCCTTGACGGCTTGTTTGCATAATTATAAATTCATGGACAACTACTTATCCTCTCATATATGCCATGGAATAACCTACTCTTACAATTATGGTGTTGATATGATCCAACTGTGATAGAGGTAGAAAATGATCCAAGATCATTATTGAAAAATATACTCTAGAATGGCCCATAGACCTTATTTTGTGCTTCAAATCCTTGTCTATCAATGAAAGAACCATCAATTTTAAGTGATAAGCCAATTATGACCATGTATTGACATGTGACATGCCACATCAGATCTATCTATGCACTCATGGGCTTAAAAGTGACTAAATTAATTAATTGGTTTAATATGGACATGTGTCACCTTCTCATGCAATCTTCAAGATAGATCAAATATGCACCATTAATAGGAGTATGCTTGAGTTTTATCATGAACCATGATCTTGACCCTTTGAATTCATACTCACATCACCCAATCTCAATTCCATGAGAAAACATGTGCCATAGATTTCATTCTATTGGGTATAACACAATTGGTGGCTCCAATATCAAATGAAAAATCATTTAATATACCATAGAACATTTAGACAATGTTGTTTTCATTTAATGGCTACTTCTTACGAATAGAAACACTTGTATACTTGTGTCTTCTATACGATGCACCTTGCCTTCCTACTTCTATTGATCCTTTGATCCCATGATCGAACATAGACCATGGACCTTATTTAACTGTGACTCATCTCTAGGCCATGTGGTCTATAAGTTGCATATACCTTTACAAAGGGACATTCAATATGAGTTATTTTCCTATTTGGTAATGTCATGTCACTTTTCCTCATCAATATATTTATTTTAAAAAAATGGTAGTTGCCCCTTTAAAAATCCTTCTTTCATTTCATGCCATCTGATTATCCCTACACGAATCACCATAAACTATTGAGATAGATCCCAAAGATTAAATACAATTGGGTATCTTGAAATATTACCTACAATTGTGACACTTGTCACTACCACATTCATCCCAATTGTGTTGAAAAGTCCACATTGATATTTCACCATTAGATCTTATTTAGGTGAGTGAACATGCTCTATCAGATCATGATCTAAGGAGTGAAATACCATTGGTTGTTATTTGCACTTTAACCCAAGGTCATGCCACTTAGCAATCCTGTGGGCCCTCTAAAATCTATAATTTTTCACTTATATCATGTTAATGTCATTTCAACATGTGGAAATCTCACATATTATCACAACTTCATTGAATTTTTTTGACTTGATACACTCTATTGATTATGATTTGTACGCTTTTATACATATTGTTAATTTTTGATAACATGCTTGATATTTTAACCATTTACCATGAGCTTAACACTTCTCACCCCCATATTTTTCTTGGGTCATTTTGAATTTTAATCTTTGATCATGCTCTATCGAATCATCTCTCACTGATTCAATGCACACTTCTTGATTGTGATCCATTAGATTAGACATAATTGGCTCTAAATTATTTAGTTAGAGTTTAGGGAAATAAAAGACTTAGTACAAAGTTTTGGCCTAAGTTTTTATTGCATTAATGAATGTGATATAATTTTTGGGATAGGTCTTTGACGTAAGTTTATAAAAAATGGACCAAGCATTAGCTAGATCATGATAGATAAAAATACCAAGGTCCATGGGAAATAAAAGGGACCAAATAAAAATTTTAGACCAAGGTTTGGTTATGTTAATAAACATGATGAAACCTAGATTAAAATTTTAACTAAGTCTATAGCATATTTAAAGCATTCCTGCATAAATTACTCCTACCAATTTGAATTTAAATCAAAGGGATTAACTGAGGGGAATTGGAAGCTGGGTCTTAAGGTGATCAAAAATGAATTTAACTTCATCTCTAATGAACACTTTAAAATACAAAGTGGGCTAAACAAATTAGGTGTCTATGGTTAATAAGAGCTCAATTGGTTTAGTATAATTTTGGGCACCAACACTAGCTCTAACCTAGGGATGTACACCCCTATGAGTGTGCAAAAAACACCAATATTTAAAACTAGATACCAATCCATTGGGTCACAAAATCAACACATTATTAATTTATATCAATAGAGACTCATGATACTCAAAAGAACATGGAAGATAGATTAAAATCAATCAAGAGGATCTGAAAACAAACACATAAAAAAAAACATGAAAATAAATTATGCAAGCAAGGACCAAAGCAAAGGGCCAAAAAAAAATAAAAAATAATAAGCCTATACACAATACAATTATGTACATAATTATAGAATAAATTTGGGAAGTACTTTAGATGCCTGCCATTGACTGGTAGCTCCAATATTTCATCATCTAGGTCTCTGAGGAAGAAAGTGTGTTCCCCAATTCAAAAATTAATGGAATAGGGTCCCATCCATAAGGCATCAAATTTTTCATGCTTTCCTTTCTCCTCATTATTATTGTCCCAGATTAAAATTAGATCACCTACTTGGAAGGTCATTGGAGTGACCTTCCTATCAAATATCTTCTTTATATTTTTCTTAAACATGAGGTTTCTCTCATGAGATTGCCTACTAATTTCATCAAGATCAATAATCTAGTTCATCCTACTTTCATAGTGGTTTATTTTCTCATAACCTTCTAGTTGTTGTATGATCTAATAGTTGGGTAACTAAAAATTCATAGGAAAAACTATTTGAGATCCACAAACAAACTCCAAAGGGATTCTTCCTATAACTATCTTCAACATTATTCTATCATCCCACAATGTAAATTTTAGCTATTCACCCCACTTCGTATTTGCTTCTAAAGTTCATCTAATGATTTTTACCAAGTTATTTTTAATGAATTCTTCTTGCCAATTTCCCTAAGGCTTATAATTGGAATCTTAGGTCAATTAAATCCCATACTCTTTACAAAATTCCACAAGTGTTTAGCTTTGGAACTCATGGCATTATCAGTAATAACTTTGACAGGGACACTAAATCTACAAATAATTAGATTCAACAAAAAATCCCTAACGACCTAATGTGTAGCCTTCATTATAAGGAATGCTTCAATCCATTTTGTGAATTAGTCAATTACAACCAGTATCTGTCTATGTGTAGCACTTGATGAATCAATAATTTCTCCAATATAATCCATTTCACATTATCTAAATGGGACTTTAATTATTATAGGCTATAAGTGGAGAGAACCAGAAGCTTTCATCCTTCCATCAAAGCACTCATATTTCTTGTACTTTATAAATTTTTGAGTAACATCTTTGAGTATTGATGGAAACTAATAACCAAATCTCAAAAATTGATTAGCTATAACTTTAGGTGCAAAATTGCCACAACATACTCCACTATAGATGTCTTCAACTAGGTCACTGGTTTGTTTTTCTAGAAATAATCATAGGATAAACACATCTATATTTTTGATTGTATGTCCATATTCAATCATGAGGTACTTTTGGGAAACAATATTTAAAGTCTTCCTTTGATTCTTGTCCAAGTGAGGGGGAAAATTCAGATTTTGCAAGTAATAGACAATGTCTTTACACCATCTAGACATGTTAAATTGACTCAAGGAATCATCAACATTGAAAATAGTAGTATTTACCTCAATGTCTTGCAAGTTGGTCTCAGTCATGAGCTTTACTAGACCCATCCCTCACACTAACTTGGTGGTTTGAAAATCTATGTCATACTCTTGTAACTTGTTGACCAACTTGCATCTCTTGTTGGAGACATTAGTTTGAGTCAAAATGTCCTTTACCGTGGTATATGGGATATAGGCAATAATCTTTGAACTCATAATATAAGGTTTGAATGCTTTAATAGATTTCGAGAGAGTGAAGGCTTATTTTAACATGATGGTGTAATTCAATTTAGTGCCTTGGACAGCTTTTCCAAAGAAATATATTGGCTGCTTGTGACCATATTCATTCTTTTTCAATAGGATGACAAAAACACTATTATGTGATGCAAAAGAGAATATCTAAAATGGCTTAGTGTAATTAAGGTAGGCCAAAATAGGCAAATAATGTAGAGATCCTTTGATGTCATTGAATTCTTGCATGACCTTCTCTTCCCATTTTTTGGTCTGATCCTTCTTCAACATGTAATTAATAGACAAAGTAATCTCTCCAAATTTGGACACAAACCTCCTTAAAAAATTAATGTATGTAAATAAAGACTAGATTCCCTTCTTAGACTATGAGATATGCACTCTATCAATAGCTTCCACCCTCTCAAGGCAAATTATGACACCATCCTAGGACACTATATGTCCTAACAACTTGGCCTTTTATATTTGAAAGAAATGTTTCTTTGGGTTAAGTCAAATGTCAAACTCCTTGCATCTGATCAACATTTTCTCCATATCTTCTAAATGTTCTTCTCTAGTCTTGAAGTAAATAGTGATATCATCTTGATACACAACTATAAACTTGTTAATCATCCCTACCAAAGCAATGTCCATAGCTTGCTAAAAAATTCCACCAGCATTAATTAACCCAAAAAGCATCCACGTATATACTTATGTGCCCCAAGGCATTTTAAATGCAATATTGGGTCTCTCAAATTCCATCACCACAACCTAGTCATATCCTAAGAAGTTTTTAAGCTGGAAAACATATATGACCATATAACATTTTGCAACAAGTTATTCATAGTGGGCATGGGATAATTATATTTTAAATAACCTTTATTAAAATTTCCAGCACACAATTGAATGCAACCATTTTTATTTCTCGCAGGAACTAAATTTACAACCAATGATGAATACCTTATGGGATGAATGACACTACCATCCCTTGTATTATTTAACTTATTTCACATCTTAGTGGTCAAAATATGGCTAATATATCTTTGTGTCTACCTAAAAGGATTGTTATTGGGTTGCAATAGGATGAAATGTTGGAAAACGTCTTCCCTATATGCATTCACCTCAAAATAAGACCATGCTAAACAATCCTGGTACTTTCTTAGTAGCTTCATGTAAGCTCGCTTCTTAGCTTCACTTAGCTGAGTACCTAGCTAAACCTTCCTTGGATTCTCATGAGAACCCAAATTACAATAAATCATGTCATTTGAAATAAATGAGTTTTGAATCCTTATTCTTTCTGCTCCATCGAGAGATGCTTTTAAACTTACCAATTCTCTATGGAGTTTGTTTGTCTTCAACTAGATAATGTCCTTCCTAAACAAGGTTTCTTTTACATTATAAAAATGAACCATAGATTTAAAATCAATGAGTTGATCATAGAACTCATCTTCACATTTCAGAACCATCTTAATTTGTTTATCATCATTAAACACTTTCCAATGATGAACATTGTTTGGGATTGAATGGCTAACATTGATACTAACAATGAGGGTTGGCATTTACAATATAAAATTGAACACCTAACCTTGCAAGTCTTTCAGCTTCCTCATTAAATTTTTTATCATGATAAAATATATTAAATACATCAAAGAATTGAATCAAATCCTAGACAACATTCTGATATATTATTTCAACCTTGTGTTTTTGTTTGTGTAAGCATTATGGACATAATTCACCACTAGCTCAAAATCACCCTTGGAATTCCAACTTTTAATTCCATGTTCATGAGAAATCCATAAACCAAGCAAGAGTGATTCATACTCATCAATATTATTAGTGCACTCAAAGGATAGTTGAAGAGAAAACTTGAAACAATTACCATTAGGGGAATAAAATACAACCCCTTCTTCATTTCAAATATTGGAGTAAGCCCCATAAATATACACCTTCCAAACTACACCTTCCCTATTAGGTTGAACATCAAGAGCAACAAGTTATTTAACAATGTCAATATTCATAATAAAGCTTTCTAAATCAACATTTATGTACAATACTTCATTTAGATCATGCTTTAGATCCTCAATGACATGTATCATCTTTGGATCTCTATAAATTTTGACCATCATACCCTATAATGGAATGGTGGCATAAGATAAGTCCATTTGTATACTTCCACCCATGCTAGTAGCACATTTACGTGACAATAACATCCCCCAATTTAGTGGTCAGTCTAAAAATACCACTTCCATATTCAAATACTTACTCGATGGACTCTTAATTGCACTACAAACCCCTTCACTTGTCCAACAACTGGAACTTCTCATGATTCCATGACATAAAACTTGTTAATGACTAATGTAATCTTAAATCCAAACTCATTTAAGACACCTAAGGGAATTACATTACAAGAATCACATGAATCAAACATGCAATTGTTGACAATAAGACCATTTATCAATAGGTTTATATAAAATGGATCCACATTCAGATGACTTTCTACTAATGTAGTCCCCAAATAAGCTTCGAGAGTGAGTTCAACAATGTCTTCAAGTTATCCATCACTTTATGGGGGTGCTTGGGGTAAATAAATTTCATTTTCAACTAACTTCTCACCAAATTCCAAGTAATCAAATGCTCTCTTTCTATGCTCAATTATTCTTAATAATTCATAAGTGGCACAATGAATTTTAGTTGGCTCAACACATGGGTCATATAACATATACTATAATAAGGAAGAGGAGTATTTGGTTGAAGGATAACAACACCTTCAACTAGAATATAATCATTTAAGGACTAAAGTGGAGTAAGCTAGGGTGGATTTCTATGATTATTAGAAACATTTAAAGGTGGATTCTTTTTAGCATCATTCACACCCTTAGGAATACTAGATAGTAAAGGTAATTTATTTTTAGTGGGATAACCTCTAGGCTTAGCAACTTGGGAAACATGTATTAGTTTGGAAGTATTAGGCACTATCATAGTTTTCTTAGATTTCTTACTTGCATCCACTACCCTTGGATTTTCAAGGGTATTGTCCTGAGGAGTAGCAACTAGTTTCCTAATTCTCAAGTAGTGATCCTTCTCTTGGGAAACTATTGCATTAATTAGCAGTAGCATGTCCTCAACCAACAAAATTCCTACATCACATTTTTTAATCATCATTGATATTAAGAAGTCAAAATCATGAATAGGTAATTAAAATGCATATGCCATATTAACCTCACAAGCAAATTTTTGATTTGGGGCAAATACCTTTTGTACCTCACTCCAAAACTAATCAATAGTAACAACACTAATTAATTCTATGAAAGTGGCTATCTTGCTTTGGGGATTTTGACAATTGAATATCATAATATTATCACTCGATGATGCAGACTTAGGTTCATCCACATCTTCATCTATCAGATCAACTATATCACATGGAGGATGTGGAAGGAAGCACTTATCATACCAAGTAACATCAATGTCACAACCTACCACATTCACCTTATTGTTTAAAGGATTAGGTACTTTTTTATACACCCTTTATTCTGATGTCTATCTATTCTTTTAGCATGTGAAAGCCTCTTCCCTCTATCAATGTCTTCATTATGTAAAGTAGGCCCCCTTTGTGGTTGATTCAGATTTGAAGCCCTCTCTTGATTGGTAGACACATGAGGGACTCCCTTTTTAACCTTGGCAATCTTGTATGACATCTATTTGACAATAGAGGTCATATTCTTAATCATCTCCTCAAGTTTGTCAATCTTAGTGTACTATGTTTTTTTAAGATTGACCATCTTTACATCAGCGAACTTGTTCATGGGCTTTCACAAAACCTTTATGTTGTTTTCAATTTGGAAGGCCATATTTAATTCTAATCATAGGTTCATGGGAGCCTTGTCCCAAAACCAATATGCAACCTTATTATCAAAGGCATCATAGTATTTTATCAAACACACTATATAACTAGTCTTTATTCTCCCGAGTAGCTACATCATAGCTTTGTTAAACCATGTGTTGAAGTCTTGCATGCATTCATTGATGTTCTTTTTTATGTTTTGAAACTCATCCAAAATAAGCCTTTCATCAGCTCTTTTACCATATTGAATTCCTAAAACATTCTTCATTTCTTCCCATGAATTAATGGACCCAGGGGGAAGAGAATTTAACCAATCTCATGCACCTTATTCTAACATGTGTAAAAATAATTTAATACACATATCTTGGTGATCAACCTCATAATATTTGATGATATTTTTAAAATCCCTTAGATGTTGATCACCACTTACTGTATTATTCCCCTCAAATTAAGGAAGACATATCTTTACTTTATTTGGGAGATAATTAGGATAACCTTCCATGTCATCAAAACTTATAGGTCTAAATCTAAGAATGTGGAATGCAGGATGTTCATTCTCATCTACATCCCTATGTTGCATGATTTTTTCAATTAATGGTTGAAGAATAAGTGTCAAGTGGATGTGAGGGGGTCAATGAGGTGGACTTTGTGGATCAAGATTAGTAGGGGATTTAGCTGGTTGAGAAGGAGTTGAGTAGCAAGCAGGACTATGAGTTTTAGAATGACTAAAAGAGCTATTAAAATCCTCAATAATGGGAATTTCAACAAAAAATTCAATATTACCATAATATTGATAGTCAATACATTATTTAGTAACTAAAATTTTCCCTACAACAGGGCTCCAAATGTGTCTACTTCATCTTTGATAAATACTTAGGGGCAAGACAAGTTGTTTGGATGGATAACCTAGTTGAAATTTAACATAGGTATTCAAACTAGGCACTAATATTTCTTGAAACTAGATGATAAAATCATAATCGCGACTAGAATCAATATTCTATAATAAAAAAGTTAAAAAACTAAGTACATTGAGATGCTCCAACTGTGATAGAGGTAAAAAATGATACATAGTCATTATTTAAAAATATTCTCTAAAATATCCCATTGATCTTCTTCTCTACTTTAAATCTTTGCCCATCCATGAAATAACTACACATTTTAACTCTTGAGCCAAGTATTACAACTTGTTGATATGTAGCATGCCACATCAGATCTAGTTAGGCACTCATGAGACTTAAAAGTGACTAAGTTTCTTAATTTGATCAATCTAGAAACATGTCACCATCTCGTGTAATCTTCAAGATGGATCAAATACGAACCATCAATATTTTAAAAAGTCTTCAGGCCTTGACTCTATCACAAGCCATTGATCTTGATTTTAGCCTCTAAGATCCTACCACCTAGTAGATTCACATTTTTTTGCATCTCGCACTATCATTCTTACTGGGCTAGTTCACTTTTACCATGTGGTGGTCCCGTGTTCATTCTGGAGTTTATTGAAAAGTCCACTTTTACTCTGCACTAAAATATCATCCTTGCACAACCAAATGTTTATTATTGATATTTCAAAATATGCTCGAGCTCTAATTTATGGTATTTAGTTATGTCAATTATCATTTATGCATTTATTCACAGGTTCCTTAAATTTTTAGCCTTTGATAAATAATGTTAGATCTTTTTTGGGCATGATGATGCACTGTATTAGATCATGATCCAAGGAATTAAGTGTGATTTGTTACCTTTAGAGTTAGTTTTTAATATGGATCTCATGATATTAGATATTGTTCCATCAAGATGAATGTGTATTGTTGGATCTCAATCCAAGGGGTGGACCACCATTTGTTAATCACTATTCTATCTAACATGGTTATGATGGGTGTCATCTCTAAATTCACTTTATGCTCTGTTGAAACCTTGATTTAATATGCCTTGTCGATTAGAAGGTGTAATTTTAGCCACATACATTTATTAATAACAATATGCTTGAGTTTTATCATGCACTATGAGATTGACCCTTTGAATTCAAACCCACATCATCTAATCTCAATTACTCGAGTAAATACATGCCATCGAATGTAATCTTTTCGATAGATTGTGATTGGTACCTCCAAGGTCAAATGTAAAATTATTTAATATTGTGTCTTATACATGATGTATCTTTTATTCTCACTTATATTTATACATTGAACCTAGGATCGAATGTGGACCATTGACCTTGTTCAACTCTGACTCACCTACAGGCCATGTGGTTTATAAGTTGCATATGCCTTAACAAAGGGATATTTAATGTGAGTTTTTTTAATTATGTGTAAATTCCATGTATCTTATACTCATTATTTCTTTTTTTTTTTAAAATGACTATTACCCCTTTGAAAATCTTTCTTTCATTTCACACCATCCAATTGTCCCTGCATGGATCACTTCAGATCGGTTATCTAGTTTTGAAATATAAAATGCCATTGGTTGTCCTATAATATTTCCTATGGTTTTGACACATATCACCATTTTTTCATCTCATTTGTGTTGTAAATCCCACATCAATCTTAAACCATAAAATTTTACTTGGGTGAATGAGCATGCTGCATCAAATCATGATCTGGGGAGTATAATGCCATTGGCTATTATCTATACTTGGCCCCAAAGTCATGCTACTTTGTAGTCTCACATTCCTTTTGCACTATGTACTCTATCAGTTATGCTAGGTTAATGCACTTTCAAAATGTGGTGATCTCACATTTGCTCAATGTTTCATTTGAATGTCTTGACTAGCTAGACTCCATTAATCAGGATCTATATATTTTATCATGTACCATCAATTTATGAGAACATGCTGAAGATCTTAACCATGTACCATGATCTTGACACGTGTTATCCTTCTACTTGTCTTAGGTGTTTTTTATTTTTAACTTTTATCATGATCTATTGGATCATCTCTCCCTGATTCAGTGCACATCATTTTATTGTGATCTATTGAGTCAAATGTAATTGGCTCTAAATTATTAAGTTAGAGTTTAGGGAAATACAAGACTTAGTAAAAAGTCCTGGCCTATGTTTTTGTTTCATTAATGAATATTATAGAATCTTTGGGATATGGATTTGAACTAAGTTTATAACAAAGTGACCAAGCATTAGCTAGACCATGATAGATGAAAACACCAAGGGCCATGGGAAATAAAAGGGACCAAAAATGAATTTTATATTAAGTCATGGTTGCATTAATAAACATGACTAAAACATAGTATAAAATTTGAAATAAGTTTATGTCATATTTGAAGCGATCCCACGCAAATTTCTCCTACCAATTTGAATTTAAATGAAAGGGTCTAATTGAGGGAAATTGAAAGTTGGGTCTTAAGGTGCTCAGACATGAATTCAACTTGACCTTTACTGAACGCATGAAAAAATGAAGTAGTCTAAAAAAATTAGTAATTTATGCTTAATAATCTCTCAATTGCTTCAATGCAACTTTGAGCACCAACATTACCATGGTTTTTAGATTAAACAAACATGATTTTACTTCAAAAAATTATAGTCACTAGAAATTTACACCATCCCATTTCTCAAACAGTTAAATAATCAATCAATTTGGTGATCAAAAAATGAAAGGCACATATAAGATATTTTATGTTATTATAGTCCACAAGATTGAGTAGAAAAATTTCATAGAAGAAACTTTGTAAGTTTTTTTAAATCAATGTGTTTTTAATCACCATCCTTGATTCATCATCAAGACAAAACTATGTATAGAGCTACAAGACCTACTTATTTATAAATATTATTCATAGTGACTCAAGATGTTTGAAAGGCTAGAATTTTACCATTATTTTAATGAAGATTGATCTATATTTTTGTAAAAATAAGAATAACTTAGTTAGGTATGTCATTTGAAGGAGTGTCTGACATAACCTTTTCATGGAATGCAAGAATGTTTTTAATTTCAAATTATAAGATTATTTTTGGTTGTTAGAAAGATATTATTAAATTAATTTCATGTTATTATTAATATAATTTAGTTAAACAAAGAAAATGAAATAAGATCAAAAATTATTCAAGCCTAGAAATGAAAGATTTTTGAAATGGAGTCACAATTAAAACTTAGACTACCACATGAAATATAATGAATCAAAATAATATCAAGACCAAAATTATAATAGGTCAAGATCTATAATGATAGCTTAGAATTGTCTCATATTGATTTCCTTTAAATAATTACAAAAAGATGCATAAATAAACCTCAACTCAGAATTAGAGTTAACCTGCAAAATTCAAAAAAAAAAAAAAAAAAAAAAAAACCTTTTATTTTTAGCATCTGCTATTTTTAGTAATATTTGCATGTAAGTGTGTGCATCTATAAAAATATCCTGAAATACTCTTAAAACTAAAATTATCCTAATGGACAAACTTCAATTGAAGTTCATGTCTAGTTATAAAAATATGCAATTTCTAAAAGTAAAAAAAATTCTTAAAAAACATTAAATTTTAATTTTGGACCCTCAAATGGTCTCGTTTGGCCTCTAAAAAAATCCAAAAAATGCCTCTAGCTTTTTGAGACAGTCATTTTGGCATGTGGATGAGCTCAAATGGAGCTACGGATCAAAATTTATGGCTTCTAGATGTTGGATTATTTTTTCTACATCAAAAGAGCTTTTAAGTTTAGTAATTATGGGCCTCCAAGCTTGATTAAGCCCTAATCCTTCATCATGACTTAATTTTTGAGTGTGTCACTGTATCTTTATATATTTTCTTATCTTGAATTTTTATAATTTGGTCTTCTACAACAAGAACCTTTATTTCATTAATGGAAATGGAATGTTTAGTTTTGTTTGAGTGTTTAATTAGTGTTAGTTTTTATGTCTTATCTAGTCTAATTCCAAGTGCATGTTATTTCATCTTAGTCAAGAAATATTTCCCTATTTTACTGATGTAGGGAATACCACAAGAATACTCAATTTTATAAACCTCATTTTTTTCAAATGTTCCACATGGTCCTTAACCAGTTTTAAAGACTGTCTAAGATTGTTTATAGGTAGGAAATTATTGGAGATTTTTTGTAATTTCAATATCCTATAACTATATTACAAACACCTTCAATTTATGGTAAGAAGGCTACAATACCTGTTGTTGAGGTATCTCTTATATAATTATTAATATGACATTTCTTTGCATTTTTAAATACCCTTTATATTTGTTTTCATTTGTATACATTCTTCTTTCAAACCTCTTTTAAATGGTCTAGTTCTTGTTATAAGTTGTTGTTATTACACACTCTTAAAGCCATAGTGGTCAGAATCCTTAACACTCCTACCTTTTATGCTGGGTGATGGTGAGAGATGGCATGAAAATAAAGATCTATGTGAGTGATCTTTTTGGTATACTTTGTGTTCCACAGATCCAACTTCATTGAGAGAAAGGAGGACATCTAATTAAGGTAAGTTACCTTCTTGTTCTACATATTTAGTGAATTGAATAATAGGAACTAAACTATTGAGATGAGCATGGAATTATTCTAAGGTGTCCCTAAAATGTTTAAAAAAATAAATTTGAGTCATCAACATATCTCTTCCACCATTTAGGTTTTAAGGGAAAAGAATAAAGATCTATTTCTTATAAAAAACCATCTATAGGTTAGTTAAAATTAGAGAAAAAGGGGAATCCATCGTCATCCCCTTTGATTTTTAATAAATGACTCCTTTGAAACAGAAGAATGTGGACCTTAGATAGAGAGTGACTAATTTAGTTAATTCTTCTTTAGTAGAAGCTTCTACCATGCCAATTGAATATGCAATCAAAACCTTGGTGTAAATGGATACAACATCAAAGATAACCAAACATCCATTTTTATCTTTGACTAGTTTCAATAGAATGTACTTATTGGTGGAACTATTGAAGGAAATTAGTGATGTACATATGATGTTGTCAAAAACTTTTTCCAAGTGGTTAATAGTGTCAAATAAAATAATGATTGTTCTCCATTATTCTACCTTAGATTTTTCAACTATACATTCCTTCTCAGTAATACATATTACTTGTGATTACAAAATCACAAACATTTTGAGATGAGGATCATGTTCGTATTGTATGTTATTTTTGTTTTCACTCTTTATGAATAAGGAAATTCCTTAAAAATGACATCCTCTTATAATAATTATTTAAGATCATTTTATCCAACTGAATAAGAATTTTAAATATCACTTTAGGTACATAATTAAATGTGATTATTAAATACATAGGATATGTAGAGGTATAACAATTAGTTAGAATGTAGTTAATTATTTTGTCCAAAAGGTAATTATCACTTCTTCCTACTAGGGGATTTACTTCATTTGGAGCTAAAATGTTTATCACATGGAATGAAACTTTATGTCTATGGATCCTTTAGTGCTTGTAATATACATTTGTCTTCATGGACAAATGTAGGAAGTGGTGTTTTGAGGCTTACATAGTTACAATTTGAGACAAGTTACTTTTGTAAATATTATTTCATTCAATGGATGGTAATGTTAGTGTAGAAAACTATACTTGTAGATTACTCTTATATTATATAAAATATTGACAATAATAAATGAGTTCTATATCCATTCAAGGATGCAAGTTCATTAAGAGTTGATCTACTAGTATAGACAAGGTTTATAAGATTCCTGATCAGACCTCTAGTAGAGAATAAACAATAATGTTATCTCTGACTTTATAATGGCTTTCTTATGACATATAAATCTTTGTTTTGGTTAATTCTTAAATTTCATAAAATTTTTAATTAGTTCAACTAGAATTTACTAAATACATGATGCATATAGATTTAAAAATATGTATAACTATTAAATTTTGATAATATATGAACACATGACCGAATGGATATTATGAACTTGGAGAGCTTCAACCATAGAAAAATAAAAGTGGTTGAGATAACTATGATTATTTAACATGTAACAAGATTAAGTGACAAAGTAAATAACATGGGAATAGGTAACTTTAAAATATGTACAAGGACTCTACCTTGTTTCGTGCAATATATAACAAATTTTGGCAAATTTTCCATGCTAACATTCTCATTTAGATTTGGAAACTATGAATAATGCTTGTTTTAATCATGAAAAAATGGAAAGGAGATTTTATACAACCAATAAAGTTGTTATTTCTCATGTTACCCTTTAGATCCATGTCTAAATTGATAAATTTTTGCTTGAAATTCACCATCTATAGATCCTCCTAGATCATTGGGGGAATGATCCTTGTACTATTAGCAATCAAATTTTAGATCCTCCCCACCATCACAATCCTTCTCATGGTTATGGACCTGGGTTTTAGCAACAAAGGTCTCAGAGTTGACAGAACCCCTCTTCTCACTCTCATCGGTCACACCCACACCACCATGGGTTTGACAAAGCCAATAGAAGTTGTCATGGAGGGGGGATTCACCCCCGCTCCACATGTTAGGGTTATGTGGCTGCCTCTTGCCACTTCACCCTCTTGGTAAGAAAAGATGAGAAAAAGCAGTAAGATGATGGATGAGATCCCTTAATAGTTGATGAGGACTTGCCCACTCAGGGGGGTTGGGGAGCAAACTCCTTTTCACCTCTACCTCATCCTCCTCCATTAGTGATGTTACTCATTTTTATTATTTGATTTGGTCCTTGATATCAATCCTTTTAATTTCTTTTTCTTTATTGATGTGCCCTTGAGTTAGTGTAACTTGTGGTTTTGAGTGACTTTGGTTTAGTCTTTTTATTCTTTTTCTCATATCCAGATGCTTTTTCTTAACTCAATATAATCTTACTTAGAGTATAACTTTTTTTCAATTTTTTTTTAATATAACTAACAAAATACTTTATTTCTTACATTAATAAAAGATGGGTTTTTTAAAAAAAAATATGTACAAGAATTGTAGTATATTTAAATGTGTTGACCCCAACCCAAAAAAAAATTGACTATTTTGGAAAGAATTAGGCTATGTTGGCTTAAGTACCAGTTTTTATGTTTGATTTTTAGCAACTATAATCCCATAGGGTACCTCTACTACCCCTCTTTCCTCTTTTGTCAAGCACCATGATAGTTGTCCAAACGATATATTATATTTTTTAATTTGTAAATTGCCCTCAAGACTTTCATTGTGGCGGGTTATTTGGTCTTTGACCGAAAAATCCTATTAATAAATTTTGAAGGTTGTCCAAGGAGCCTTTAAGAGATAGCGGAACAAAATAATTGCTAGAGTTGAAATTCCAACCCTGGAGCCTACAACGCATCATTTAATCCCGGCGTTAGTTAAGGAAATCAGGGGGGCAAAAGATGAGAATTTAATTACAAGAATGTAGTGTGGCGAGAGTAGAGCTGGTGGAAATAAAGATGTTGTCGAGCACTCCACAGGGCTACAAAGCGATCCTGTGCAGGCATGCTGAGAACTATGCACAGCTGAGTGTAATCAAAGGGAGAGCGTCCTGTCTGATATATATCTATATATATTTATATTGGCTTTTGTGTGTGAGGAAGACATTGGATTGGGTGGAGAATTCTCCTATATTCAGGAATGTATACTCCCCTTTACAGCATTTTTTGGTTTGTATATATTGAAACGAGTTTGAATTAACATCTGTCAGGTGGCTCTGAAGATCTTGTCTGTTTTTTAAAAAAATTGTGTTAAATTTTAATCTCTTGGGCCATGTCCATTCAAGCATCTAATTATGTCCATATACGTATGTTAATCGAAACATATCTCTAAAAATCAGCTGAACCTAATAAATATTTTAGAAGAAAATTTGAAAATAACCACCTCATGTCTGGTCCAGAAATGTGTGTATTATGCCGTTTTTGGTTCGTTCGAATTGCTAATTTATTTTTCTCTGATTCAATCCGATAGATTCTCACAGGGCTTCAATGATAATTATCTTCTCAAAGGACTTGAGTAGACATTATTAGACATTATCTTTGTTTTTGTCAAAAACTGACCTGGTATAGTAAATTGAATTTTGTAAATTTTTTCATCTGGGTCAATCCGATGAAATTTAATTTATATTAAAATAAAACAACCAAAAAATTTGAAATTTCAGCTTTTATAAAAAGGCTTAAATGCTGCCAAATTGGGCAAGGTGCCAATAATATATTCCTCTTTCTAAATAAAGGATTTTTTTTAATAATAAGTGATGTTTTAAAATATCAGTTTGTTTTATATGGTTGAAGGGCGTTTATATTGATAGTTGTCAAACGCTGTTTTGGCCGTACATGATTACGACGCTTTTTTATAATTATTCATAAAGTCGAAATTTCAGTCTCTATAAAAAGACTCCAATTCCTCACATTCTAATAAATTAGACAGGTCCCAAAGAATATATTCTTCTTCCCAAATATAAGAGTTTGTTTAGTAATAACTGAATTTTGAAATATCAGTTTATATGGGTGTTGGGGTTTGTATTGATATTTGTCCCGGCTGTACATGATTATCATCCCTTTCTTATTTGGGTTAGTCTTTTATCTTTATTAATAAGACAATAAAATTATATGCATTTTATCATACAATTGGTGGGCAAAAATTCATGTCTACATTTTTGTCCATGGTTGTGTATTTTGGTTTTAATAATATATTTGTTTTAATTTCTTTAGGAGATTGTTGCAACAAATTTGTGGTATTTATCTTGCAATGTTATCAGTTCACAAGATAAACATTAAAATAATAATAATATTATTACTATTATTTTTAAGGTCTACGATGTAAAGTAGCCCTTTGGTTATGGTTTGTAAGGAACTTACAGCATATGAGATCATCTCACCCTCCCATCGGGAGGAGGCACTTTACTCTGCTACAAATACGAGACATGCATATCTTACTTCATGTTAAATTTGACCCTGTGACTTTCCTTCCAAAAATACATGTTCTTCACCATTAAACCAACTTAAACTGAAAACAAACATTTGAAAAGCCTTAAATACTTGCCATGTGAACACGTGTTCAATTGAGAAGCCCTAATGTTGATTTAATTACGGACGCTTGCCAGTTGCCAAGAATAATTAGTTGCATGGCTGATTAATTGTTTAATAATATTAATATAATAAGAAGATGATGAGGCGGAAGATAAATCTTAACATGGCGAAGTGGTGGCCTCCTTTCAGAGTCCGGTTGTCGGAATGAAGGAATCGTGGTCGATGATTCTTTGGAGGATCAGTTCGATTCTCCTTGTTTCCGTATTCGTACCATTTCTAGATTTTGACGTGGGAAACCCGAGGTTAATCTGGGAGAGACAGTTAAGCGTAGAGGCCAAATATATGAGACGGAAAGTCTGAGATATGAAGCTAAATAATTAATTCAAGATAGGTGCCAGAGAACGTTGGACTATTTTCATTCCTAGAGAAAGCTGATTTCCGTCTGCAGATGATTCCTTTGATCTTTCATTTATGGTTTCGTATTTTCGATCTTGGTGAGAAATGTCATCGTTGTTTGTTTAGGAAGTGTTTCCCATTGTCTGTTGTTTATATGCTTTCATTTTTCTAACTATTTGGTGCCGTTTAGCAGACTTCTTTTTTGATCCTCTTCGTTTAAGTATTTTCTCTCTCTATTCTTCTCTTTGAAGACATTTTGTTAGTCTTTGGTTTTGAGATGTTCTTGTTTGGAGTTGTGTTTTTAGGGATTGGGCCTTCTATTATTTCTGATTGATTCATATTTTTAGGTTCTATGTGTATATAATTTATAAATTAAAAAATTATAATTAAAAATAATTTAGAAAGTGTGTTTTATATAAAATAAAATCTGTTTTATTTTATTTAAATTTTAAAAAAGTTGAAATAGAAAAAATATATTTTTGTTAGAAAAAAAAATAATAATCAACAATTTAAAAAGTGGTCCCTAGTATAATATAAAACATTTTTTAATTTATTTGGACTCTAAGAAAGTTGAAACAGAAAAAGATACTTTTGAGAGACCACCGGGGATAATCATGTGGTTCTATTATTTGCATTATAAGGTGAATAGGTAATATTAACCTAGAAATGGCATTGAAATATGAAAGTGTTTATAATATGGCATAATGATTTTATGATGTGATTATGATTTCCCTGTGTGATTTATTGCTTAGGTTATATAAAAATGTGTATTTATAAGTTATAAATAATTTTAAATATAGGATTAAAAAAAATATTATAAAAAGATAATTCTAAAGAAAATTTTAAGTTATGTTTTTTTAAAAATAAATTTAAGTATGAAGATACTTTAAAAGTATTTGGAAATGTAATTTTCATGATAGATATATTGGAGAGTGAAATCTATTCACAAAGATTGAAGAAACACAATTCTGAATATATCATGTACCCCTTGATTAAATGTTTGATGAAATAATGCTTGTCCAATGTTCCTCACTAACAAAAATGATGATTTCCATTAGTCCAGAATTGTCAATCTTTGGGCTAATTTTTATTTAAAATTTGTATCTTATATGATGAATCTTTGTTGCTCATAGTACATATTGATTGATTATACTTACCCCTCAACCATCCTTAATAAAAGGAATTGTATACCTCATATATATATATATATATATATATATATATATATATATATATATATATATATATATATATATATATATTTTGTATAAGTGCATTAAGAAAAATTTGTGAAGAATTGAGATTATATTAGTTTAATATAGGATACTATAATATATATGGTCATGTAACATGCAACAATATTCAAGTGAAATTTAGTATTATGATACCTCAATCTACCCTCCCAATTCTCAATTCAAATTTATAAAAAATTGAGATCATATAAAATTATGATAAGGTATTGTAATACATATAATCATGTAATTTGAAACAATATTCAAGTGAAATTTAGTATTATGATATCTAAATCTATTTTTCACATTCTCAAATCTTTTATTGAATTATTTATATCAAGAACTAAAGTTATCAATTATTTATATATTAGATGACTTAAGTCTCAACCCCAAGTTAATCTATTCTCTTAAATCTTAATTTTTTTATTCAATCATTTATATTAAGAGATAAAGTTATCAAACATTGATATATTATATTACATAAATATCAATCTTAAGTTAATGGATGATTAAATGATAACTTGAATTGTAAAAACATAATTAATACAAATAAAAATGATTTTTATTTTTAGAAAATTATAATTAAACAATATTAAATTTTGTAACTTTATATCTTGAAATGATGAAGGTAGATTATTATTGATATACAATTTATTTTTTTAATCCATAAATCTAAAAAAGTTCAATCCCTTTTCTAATTTTAAATAAAACTCTCTTGAATAAGTGAAAAATTATGGTGAACTAAAGAAAAATTATGGTGAACTAGAGATTAGTGTGTATAGATATAAACTCTTAATAAAAAAGAATAAATTATTAATATATGCCGTCATTTATTCTTATCTTTTTTATACTCAAAAGGAATTAAAATCACCTTAGTCAATAGTGATCTTAAACCTAATATCTTAGACAAAAATATTCTACACCGTTATGTGAATTAAATGAATACCAAAGCCCTAAATCAATTTCTTTCTATTGAGATAGAGAATAGCCTTAAATTATCTTTTTGACATAATAATAGTAAATTTATCAAGACACTTCAATTTCATTCCATTGAGATAGATCATATCCTTAAATTATTATTTTTAAATAATGATAGTAAGCTTTACAAGATATTTTAATATCAATTGAATCTAAGATTGACTCGGCCCATATAAATATATTTTTATTGTATATTATATATGGAAATGTTTATTCTCTACATAATACTGTTATCATTCTTTTTTTCCTTTTTTTTAAAAATAAAAATTATAAATTAACATTGGACTAATCTTTGCCTAAGTGTGTTAGTTCAGTGAATTTTTATACATATATTGAATATGAATGAATATTTTATATTTATTGTGAATTACTATCGAATGTTCATCCAATTTTTTTTGTGGCTGATGTTTCCTAAGACCTTTCTTGTATTACTATATAAATAATGTAAACACATTGTGACAAAATATGTCAACTTGTATTTAAAATAGATTTTGATCATTTTTATGGAATTGTTATACTCGGATTAAATGTAAAAATTCATTCTTTAAACTAACATCTTATTGATAGGAGAATTTAATTAAATTTGGTTGGGGTTTGTAAAGAGTTTTCCAAAAATATTTTACAGATATATTGGAACAAAGGAAACTTCCAATAATTCAACAAGAAATGGTTGAAGTCAATCCAAACCAAAGTATTACCCCCATTTAAGGGAATCTTGTCAAACATAAAAATTCAATTTTGCAAGAAAATACATAAGTTAGAAAATTTTGTTCATGGCCGAACATGTGCACAAACACCATATCACAAACCTAGTACTTGTGTGAAGCTGAAAGAGGTATAATAATTTTATTTTGTATAGGGAAACTACCAATAAACCATGATAGTATCGATTATCGCATGTTTCTAACCTTGTTGACAATGTCTAAAAATGTTTTCAATCTTTTTTTATAATCTAAACACTTGATGAAAAACACACCAAGAATTTACAAATTTAATGATGATTTATTTGAAAATCAATCTTTTATAATTAAATAATTAAATCATTCTTCTCCTCCTTTTATTCTTATTAATTAACAAATCAAAAGATATATAAATCTATTAAAATTCAAATTTTAGTGTCTATTTCCATATTTGATGTAATATAGATTGGTGCATAGTTTTCTTTATTTTATATCTTTTTAAGTGTAAAAATTAATAAAACATCTTCTATAAAATATATTTCATTGTTTTATATGTTTGTACATGCCAAATATTAATTTGAAAGTAGTTTATAATTATACATTTTTCATTCTTCTAAATCTCTTGTATTTGTCAAATTTAAATTCATATTAAATACAAATTAATATTGTTTGTTTCTCATATCTTATTTATTTTATTTTATTTTTACTTTTTTAAATTTAAAATACGAAAAATGTGATGGAAAAAATCACCATTTTAATAATCATTAGTAAAGGAATTTCCACCTTTATTTTTAAAAAAATCTTCAAATAAACAATTATTACAAATTATTTGCTGAAAATATTAATTATTATAAAATTTATAAAATATATAATAAAAATAAAACAAAACAAACAAACAAACAAACAAACAAAACACAAAAACAAAAATAATTTATAAAAAAATTAAACAACTTTTTAAAAATTATTATTTATAAAATATTTTAATTTACAATTTCTAAATAAACAATCATTACAAGATTCAGCCACCGAACTCACGCACCCAACCGTCCCCAAAAAATAAAAAAAAGAGAGAGACAAAATAAAAGAAGGCGAGGAAAACACTCCCATAGAATAGTAGACGATTGTTTTAGTGGGAGATTCTTATAATTTACTTATATGCTTGCGTCTTATGTTATTCAGATAATCAAGCAATGACGTAGTAAATAAAAAATTTAGCTTGAAATTTTGTAAATGTGTTAAGCCTTATTAAGGGTTTGCAGTGGCTAATCCTTGTCGACTAATGTAGCTACATTGTACTTTTCTATGCCCATTGGCCACTTTCAGCCTTTTATAATATTATTACGTGTATTCATAGTATGTGATACAATGAATAAAGTTATTATTAAAAAGACCCAACACTCGATGAACAGCAGAGAATATTAACGTTTTCATCTATGTTTTATATTACAATCCAATTAATATCTCACCTGCCATTCTATGTTACGTTAAGGTCAGAGAACCCAATTCTTTTATTGCATTCGTTTTAGTGATGATTGCATAGTATGAATGGTTAAGGTAGACTGTATTATATATGGTGCATATATTACTTAATAAAATATACGAAATACAACTTCATAGGATTACGGTTTCTCTTTGTGTCTAAATGAATTTATATTTAATTTAATTAAACATTATTTGGATAGGTATGTCTACTAAGAAGTAATGGACACCATTATATGAATGTCTTTAATAAAATTTGTAATTTTCTCTTAATTGAACATGACACTTGGTTAGATTCTTTTCTTGGTTCCTAAATTGACCTTCATTGATCACATGATATAGAAAATTTATTTATATTTTTTTGGGGATCATTTACTATTAAAACTATGACATGATCAACAAAGATTAACTTTGAGCAGTCCATATTAAACTTTATAGACAAGAAATGTTAAAAAATATTTAATATTTTTGAAAAAGGTAAACATATTTGGTTAGAGCAATTTCACATTGAACATTATTTTAAATGAAAAATAACACTAACAATTGATAGAATATAGTTTATGACTATATAAAGCATTAAAAAAACTATTAAATTAGTTTTAGGTTCTCATCTTTTTTTATATATAAAATAAATATGCCATTTAAATAAACAATTATAAATGAATAAACAAATAGTCCTAGTAAATAATTTTTCATCTACATAAATGTTATAGCCACTTTTTTTATGTCAAAATGGCATGCCTAACCAATAAAATATTCTTTCTTTACATTTACATGGTATCATCGAAATCTTATGCTACTTAATCGGTGATTGAAGGTACCCTAATTTCAAATCAATTTATGTGACTCATTTTTCTCCCTTCAGCTGGTTTATTATGACACCAATGCCAAGAATTGGCTACATACTATTAAAAATAAGCTTATTAAGGGTTTTTATTCAATACATATCCCTAACATCACATTGTTATTTTATATTAACATGATCAGGATTCTATAAGGTGAGACATTGGACCAGTCATGGCCTTTCTAGATCATCTCCTTGATTTTTAGTTTGATCTCTTCATTTTTGAGCTTTAAGTACTTGTATACTAGTCCCCTTGGATATTATTTCAAATTGATCAAGTATGTGGAATATATTACATATTAATATAAGGGCACACCATTAGGTGTAGTAAAGACATTTGTGTAGTCATTTAAGACCTACTCAACATGTTGTATAATATAATTCAAATATATATGGTTTTAAACACTTTTTGAAAGATATATGGCCTATCAAATATTAAAAAAAAAATCTCTAGTTTGGTCAATCACATGATTACATTGATTTTCATTAAATAATACTATTGTCTTCTTAGTATGGTCCCCATTGGTATTTTCTAATTTATTTCCAAACATGATAATGACATAAAATGAATTAAAATGGTATATCCCATATCATTTCCATATGTATGCATCCCCAAGAAAAATGTCACAAACCTCTAGGGGTTCCATAGAAATAAAAAGCTCATATGTAAATTTTTTGATTGTGAATGGAAGCACATTTGTTTGACCGACATAGGCCCATCTACCTTAGCTTATCCATCTGATTAAATAAATTTGTGAATGAAATTTCTTTTTCATATTCATTCTTCATATAGATTATATAGAGTGAAAAAAATTCACTTCCACCATCCATAATGAAGTTCATAAATATCCCTTGACCTCAATTTTGTTGAACAAACAAGAGATTGTTATTCATTATCTGAATATGTTTCAAACAATATTATACCAACAATGAATAGGGATGATAATCCACTATTTTATTACTATGTCAATATGATGGCAAAATTTCTAGTCCTCATTGAATGTTTCTATCTTATCACATTTAAGTTACTCGATAAAAATGACATTTTTGAGTGACATTTGTTTGTGCAATGACCCTTACTCTTATGTATATCACATGATTTAATAGTATCCTCATACTTTGGTTTCTCATAGAAAACCATGAGACTAAGAACCTCGATATTTTCCTCTATCATAGGGTTGATCTTGTTTGTTGCATAGTTTAATAGATAGATTTTTTTCTATAATTTCATTATGAATGATTGATTTCAAGGATATTCCATTTCAAAATTATCTTTGCCTCATTATTTATGATTAATGAATACTTGTATATAGATATAAATCATTCTTAAGGTCATTCAACACTTTAACATCACAAAGAAAACATCTAAAACTCTCTTGGAACATTATTAAAATTAATATACAAATCTAAGTTATTCAATTAGCAATTTTAGAGTAGTCCTTAATTTGAAATATAAATGTACACAAATTCAATTTTTCTTGGTTCCAAGAATCGAAAATCAAAATATGGAATTCAATTCTAGATTGTTAAATATTTTGTGTTCACACAAATAAGTTGGATAATTATGTGTAGTTTAAGCTCTCTTAGGAATATTGAAATATAATAAATTTTAAACCATTCAAATTGGAGTGGTTGAGGTCAATTGAACTTAAATTACTAACACATTTTTAAAGGATGAAGAGAATATTATCAAATCAATTTGACGCTTGATATATATTAAAAAATAAAAAAAACATATTTATTAATAAAATATATATAATATAGATAGTAAAGTGCAATATCATAGAGGTGCACCCACAAAAAATCACATCTCAAGTACAAAAGGAGAGCTCTCATAAGTATCAAACCCCTATTACGCACATGTATATTAGGGATAATGCATGATAGTTATGGTTGACATAATTGTCTAACTTTATTGGTAATGTATAAAAATGTTTTCAATCATTATTTATAATCTATGCAGTTCATGAATCACGTATAAATAATTTCAAGATTTAGTAATGACCTATATGATAAATATGCATCTACAATTAACTATGTACATTATCCCATTATTAATTTGCTCTTTCTAAATAAATGAATTATAATATATATCTTGATTCATTTCAATTTAAATTAAAGAGTTTATTTCCATACTTGTTTTAACCTAAGTTAGTGTATAGTTTCCTTTAATTTTTTTTATCTTTTTTTACTAAAATTTATTAAAATAATTATTATAATGTAAGTATTATGGTTTTATATAGTTTAACATGCACACCTAATTTTTATTTGGGAGTATTATTTAATTATATATTTTTCATTATTTTAAAATTAATATATTTATCGATTATTGTTTTCTATTAATTTCTTATTATTATATTTTGGTTGTGTAATGTCGTATTCATCCTATCTTCCTACCACCTTTTTAATGCATTATATAGATATTATGATAATAAGAAAAACCAATTTACCAATAGCTGGTTAAAAAAATCCACTTATAAAAACTTATTTTGATCTTCAAGTAAACCATTATTAAAAGACTCATCTAGAAAATAAAAAAATGAAATAAAACCCTCGTAGAGGAGAGTAAAGGATTCCTCTTCATCATTTTAATTAGTAAAAATATATGAATACATCACTCTTTACTTCATAATACTAGTCATAATTACCATTAATTCAAAAGTTATGAATCCTATATTTTTTTAAAAATACTGATGTACGTTAATTTTATATTTTAGTATTTTATTATTTTTATAAACCTGAGTGTAAAGTTTGGTTAATAAAGGAAAAAATACATTTTTTATAGACTTATAAGTATTGGTTCTCGTTTTGTTGGAATAATGTATAGTGAACCTACTACTCATTAGCATCTTATGTAAAACACTTTAATTTTAAAAAAAAAGAAAACAAAAAACAAAACCAATAAAAAAATAGTCCACTCTAAGAAGGATTTGTGATGTCTATACATTCGTCCTCTACATTTTATTTGTATTTATGAGGTGATCCTTAAAACATTTTATGTATATGGGGTACATCCTTAAGTAGATAAAACATATTATCTCTTAAATTAAGAAATTGTTTATAGAAAAACATGACTCCAATTTTATCATCCAATTTTTAAGGGCATCCACTTTTATATTGCCTTCAAACATCACGATATTAAAACTTAATATATTTTAAAGGTTTTGGACCATTGGAATGGCATCCTTTCTAAAACTATTGGTTTGTTTTTTATAATCCACTAGAGTATTTATGAATTGGGTCATCATTTTCAAAATTTTCTTTTCCAAATTCACATAGAACATTACCTATGCTAGGTTCGAGGAATCCATTGTTCCTCCCCTTAGGTATTTTATTTTGGGTATCTTATGTCTATTATTGGGATAGTAAAATAGATATCTTCTCTTTAAGGTTCTTTCATAATAAATTGATTTTGTTCAATGGTATATGCCGGATGTAGCTTGCTTTGATATCACTTATTGATATGAAAAATTTAATTTATGGGATAATCCACCAATAATAGTAAATTCTTGTATTTTAATTAAATAAAATATTCTCAACTAAGTTGATATAATTTATAAGTTTTGAAAATAAATATTTATTGAAAAATAGTAATAACATTTTCAAAATAATAAATATGTTTGACATTTCCTCTACATTACAATAAGGTTGACCTTTGTCATATAACTAAATAAAAATAATATTACAAAAATACTTTCAACGTAAAAAAAAAAGAAAGTGAATATTAGTAAATTACTTTAAAGCTAAATAAATATAATAATATTAAATTGATTTAAAATCAAACAAAGTTAATAAATTCCACTCACATAGAAATGTGAATAAGAAACTTCTAAATGCCAAAAAAAATTCATAATAATTTTATGAAAACTCAAAAGAAGAAGATATATACTAATAATTTTTTAGAATAATCATCTAGATTGAGCGACCTTGTCAGGGTCACATATTGAAATTTATAATTATATAAACACCTTAAAATGTTCCATGCCATTTATAAGTTATTAAATTGTATAATTCAAATATATCTATGTATTTTTGTGTAACTAGTCCAAATTATATTTTATTGGTACATTATTATAATTTCTCATCATATCCCCATTTTATTTTTTCTTCTTCATTTCCCTCTCCTCTTAGTTTTATGTTATTATGGTGTCCCTTAATAAGAATAGTCATGAGGCCTAGAAACATACTTTGTGCATTTCAATGTTGTGTGAAAACCTATCCCATTAGGGCACACCGTTATGCTCTGTTCATATCATGTTCATTTTTTTGACCTTTTGACAATTTTTTGCATAACAATATGATCCTAATCTTAAATCAAGTCATCTATAAATATACATACATTTTAGTGCATTTAGTTATTTATATATCACTTAAAAATAATCTAACATTAATTATTGATATGAATCTAGTTATCATCTTCAAGCATTCTATAAAAAAGTTCATTTTATCAATGCACTACATTTCACAACTTTTCTAGGTTAATGAAATATTACAATTTTGAAAGTGTCATTTTCAATATTATATATGGTTGAGGGAATACAAAAATATTATGGAGGCTAAACTATAAAATGATGTAACAAAGGCATCAAAACACATTATTTTCCTTACCATTTTAAATTCTTGATACCCAATTAGAAAAAATAGAAGAAACTTTTTCCGTAATGATCATAAGGAAGTTTAGAAATTTGAGAAAGGTTTTTGCAGCCCATAAAATTACAAAAATAGTATTATAAAAAATCTTATACATGTATAAGACTTCATAGAAGTATCCTCCCTCCTATCTGGGATCAAATTTTTTTTTGGTAGTTTGAACAAGGTAGTCTATTCACCACATGTTTTTAAGGTTCTGTCCATCTTGCAACAAAATTGTAATTCTCATTTTCAAACTTTCATAAGATTTTATAGATCTCTCATATTTATTTTTTACATATGTTTAAACCTGGAAAATGTTTTTTGTTCTATTACAATTTGATTGAAATCCATTTTTTCATAATACACATTCAATTCTATGAAAATAAATTTTAACATTATGTAATGTGAAATATGATTTAATGTGATATATGTAAATGGAAGAAATATAAAAATATTTTGGTGAATTGCATCACCATCTTCTATATAAATCTATATTTATTTAGGTAAGGAGGATGATAAAGATGAAGGCAAGAGTTCTTAAAGAACTACTAAAAAATAAATTGCATGTAAAAATCACTAAATCCACCAACGCTTTCTTCCAAGTACAAAATGGCATGGTGATTCATCTAGGAAACTAAAAAATTCCACTTATAGAAACTCACTTCAGTATCTGAGTAAACCACTTTTACAAGATTCATCAAGCAAAAAAATAAAGTAAACCCTCAAAGAGAATTGTAAAGGATTGCTTATAGTTATTAGTTATGATTAAATATAAATCCAATTTTGACTATAATAGAATCCAATCCGATACATAAAAGGAGGCCCAAGTCTCCCCCCTAAAAAGTATAATAAATTGAAAGAGGAACAACCACCTAGAGAGACCAACACCTAGATAACTAAATTAACCTAGTGAAAAGATAAAAGGAGAACTACTTTTACCTAGTGTGGGAACCAACCTAGAATTAAAAGCAAGATGTATATGCCTAAACAAAATAAACAAGTGAAAAATGGGAACTAGCAAGAAAATAAAGGGAGAACCACTTTTTGTTGGTGTAGGAACCAACCTAAGATCAAATAGATTAGGCCAAGTTCTCACCAGCCTAATTTTGATAGGGTCAAGTACCATCTCCCCATTTTAATTAGATTGGGAACCAACCTTGACACAAGGGGAGGTTGGGGTATCCAATAAAACATAAAGAGGTTTTGCATATCCCAACTTTCATCCAATAACCAAAGCAAGAGAAACATGAAAGATTACCTATATCAGAAGGACCTACATGCTCCACTATGAGGAAAAGTAAATCAACTAGTGGGTACATTAGATGAGGCTTGGGAGCCATTTGGTAGGAGAGCACTTAGGGCCATCTGATTATGCCTTACATCTTTTGTCACATTTAATATATCAAAGGAGAAGACCACAAAAGGTCTTATGAAAGTGATAGGGAAGCTATGTGAGAAACTCTCTACTTATAATATGATATTTTTAAAGAAAAATTATTTAATATGAAGATTTATAAAAAAGGTTCAGTTGTTGATCATTTGAATGAGTTTAATAAAATTTTGAATATGTTGAACTTTGTATAAATTGACTTTGATGATGAAGTCAAGGATCTACTTATTTTGTGTTCCTTACTAGAGAGTTGGAATAGCTTTGAGGAACTTAGCCTCTAAAAATGCCAAGTTGAAGTTTGAGGATGTCATAGGAGTAATCCTTATAGAGGAAATGTGACAAAACATCTCTAGGGATACTTATATTTTAGGTGATTCTTTGGTAGTGGCGAGTACAGGAAGAAAAAAGTATAGAGGAAAAGGAAAGAGTGGAGAGTCAAATGGTCATGGAAGGTCAAAATCAAATAGCAATATGGCATGATGTTACTATGGAAATCTTGGGCATGGGAAGAAGGATTGATGACCTTCTCAAAACAAGAATAAAAATCAAGAAGAGTCGGAGGAGGTGAATGTGTAAATAGGTAATATTTATCAGGATTCATTAATTCTCTTCATAGATAATATTCTTGAGTCTTGGGTTTTAGATTCAGGGGCTTGTTTTCATGATAGAAGAACATAAGTATTATTTATTGATTATGTTCAATGTGATTTTGGACATCTTTCTTTTGGTGATGATGAGACTTAAAACATAGTACAAAAAGGATGTGTTTAGGTAAAGATGCAGAATGGGAACACTTCACCACTGAAAGATGTTAGGTATGTGTCTAAGTTGAGATGGAATTTGGTATTTGTGGGGTAGCTAGGTAATGAAGGTTGTATGGTGACCTTTACAACAAATTACTAGAAGGTGATCAAGATTGATCTTGTGGTATCAAGAGGTAATAAGGTTGGTACCTTGTATTTATCAAGTAGTGATGATTTATGTAGTTTAGTTGCTATAGATGAAGATGCAACTTTATGTCACAATAGGCTCAGTCACATGAGCCAAAAGGGAATGGAAATTTTAAGGATAGGTTGAAAAGATTAAAAGGGTTTGATTTATATTTATATAAATAATGTGTGTAAAGAAAATAAAAGATGGAAATGTTTCTCAGGGTTAGACATATGAGGAAGGATAATAAGTTGAAGTTGGTTCATTCAGATCTATGGGGGCTAGCTCATGTATCTTCTATCAATGGGTCATCTTATTATTTCACTTTTATTAATGATGCAAATGAAAAAGTTATTTAATATGAATATTTATAAAAATGGTTCAATTATTAATCATTTGAATTTTTTTAATATAGTTATAACTATGTTGAACTCTATATAAATTGACTTTGATGATGAAGTCAAGGATCTACTTATTTTGTGCTCCTTACCAGAGAGTTGGAATAACCTGACAATGCCTGTGAGCAACTCAGTGTCTAACAATGTCAAGTTGATGTTTGAGGATGTCATAGGAGTAATCATTAGTAAGGAAATGTGATGAAAAGGATCTAAGGAGACTTCTACTTCAGGTAATGATTTAGAAGTGGAAAGTAGAGGAAGACAATAGTATAGAGGAAAATCAAAGAATGGAATGTGAAATGGTATTGGAAGGGCAAAATCAAATAGCATGATGGTATGTTAGTACTATGGAAATCTTAGGAATGTGAAGAAATATTTTTGGCCTGTTCAAAACAAAAATAAAAATTAGGTAGACTCCAAGGAGGTCAATGTAGTAGTAGGTAATGTTTGTCAAGATGCATTAATTCTCTCCATAGATAATATTTAGTTGTCTTGTGTTTTATATTCAGGGGCTTCTTTTCATGCTACACCACATAGCAATTATTTTATTTATTATGTTCAAGGTTAATTTGGACTTGTTTATCTTGGGGATGATTAGCCTTGCATCATAGTAGGAAAGGATGTGTTTAGGTCAAGATGCAGAATCATAACAATTGGCTAGTAAAGGATGTTAGGCATGTGCCCAAGGTGAGATAGAATTTGGTATCCATGGGGCAGCTAGGCAATAAAGGTTCTATGGTGACTTTTATAATAGATTCTTGGAAGGTGACCAAGGGTGATCTTGTGATATAAAGAGGTAACAAGGTTGATATGTTGTATTTATCAATTACTGATGATTTTTGTAATTTAGTTGTTATAGATGTAGATGCAACTTTGTGGCATAATAGGCTTGGTCACATGAGCCAAAATGGCATCCAAATTTTCAAGGATAGGTTGCTCAAATTGAAAGGATTTGATTTATATTTGTATAATGAGTGTGTATAAAAAATAGAAAAATATAATGTTTATCAATTTTGGACCTACGAGGGAGGAGAATAAATTGGAGCTAGTTCATTCAAATGTATGGGGGCCAACTCAGGTATCTTCTATTGATTGAGCATTCTTATTATGTCACTTTTATTGATGATGCAACTAGGAAAGTTTGGGTGTGTGGTATTAGGAAAAAATATGATGTGTTTGATATATTTAAAAGATGGAAAGCCATGGTTAAGAATGAAACATGTCTAAATTTGAAATGTCTCGGCTGAGATAATGGTAGATAATATTACAATAATAATTTTTTTGATTACTATTCTAGGAATGGAAATTAAAAATAGAGGATAGTTCCATATAACTTCAAAATATAATGGAGTGTCATAAAGGATTAATATGAAAATCATGGAGAGTGATAGGAGCATGAGGTTGCATGTAGAACTACCCCTTTAGTTTTGGGCATATGTAGTAAACATGGTTGTATATCTGATCAATAGAGGACCTTAATCTTCCTTGGATGGAGGCATACCTAAGGAATCTTGGTCTGGTAAGAAGGTTTATTTGTCCTTTCTTAGAATATTTGGATGTGAATATTTTATTCATATTGATAAAGATGATTGGAACAAGTTAGAGGCTAAGTCTGAAAAATGCACCTTTATTAGTTATGGTGAGGATGACTTTAGTTTCTAGATTTGGAGCCTTAAGGACAAGAAAATATTTCAATCTATGGATGTGATCTTTAATGAGAAATTAGTTTATAAATAGTAGTTGTAGGATCAAAGAGAGAGTTATATAAAAGACTACACAATGTTGGAGGATATTCTAGATGATAAAGTGTTCAAGCAACTAGGTTATGCACCTACTTTATAGGAACCCCAAACACCTAAGGTGAGAATGTATTCCAGGGTAAGAAGGGAACATAAACATTTTTATCCATCTCATAACTATTTATTACTCATTGATAATGTATATTTAGAGTTTTTTGAAAAAGCAATGTAGGTAGATGTCAGGAAGAAATGGGAATAAACAATGGATGAGGAGCATCAGTCTCTCATGTAAAATCAGACTTAGAATTTGATAAACCCACCTAAAGGTGAGAGTGAATTATAGAACAAGTGGGTATAAAAAAGTAAAGAGGATGATGGAGGAGATAAAATTACATTTATCGATTAGTTGTAAAGAGGTTTGCACAGAAGAAAGGCATTGATTTTAATGAGATGTTTTCCCCAATAGTTAAGATGGCTTTTATTAAGACTATTCTTAGGTTAGTGGTAGTGGAAGACTTGTACATAGAGTAAATAGATGTGAAGGCTTTATTTTATCATGCTTATTTTGAAGAGGACTTATACATGGAGTAGCCACAGGGATATGAAGTCACATAGAAGAAGAACATAGTGTGTAAACTGAAGAAGAGCTTGTATGTCCTAAAACAATCTCCATGATAGTGATACAATAAATTATATAGTTTTATGATGGAGCATGAATACTCCAAGTTTCATTTAGACCATTTCATATATATAAAGAATTTTTTTGATGATAGTTATAATATTTTCTATTTATATGTGGATGACATGTTGGAAGAACATGCATGAAATAAATGTACTCAAAGAATAACTTAGTAATTCCTTTCCTATTAAGGATTTGGGGGTATAAAAAAAAAATCATTGGTATGAGAATAACTTTGGATAAGAAAGAATAAAAGTTTAATTTATCTCAAGAAGAGTAGACTAAAAAATTCTTGAAGAGGTTTTGTATGTAAGATGCTAAACCGATTGGGACTCCGTTGGTAGACCATTTCAAGTTATCAAAGGAGTAGTGTCCAAAGATAGAGTAGGAGAGAATCCATATGTCATGCATACCTCACTCATCAGTAGTTGGCATCTTGATGTATGCTATGGTGTGAACTTGGTTAGATATTACCATGTAGTGGGAGAAGTAAGTAGGTACATGAGTGATCCAAGTAGAGAGCACTAGTAGGTAGAGAATTGAATCCTTTAATAATTAAGAGGGACCATGGGGATAATTTTAAACTATGGTGGATTAGACACCACTTTTTGTGATTATGTAGATTCAGATATGGATGGAGATTTAAATATCAGGAGGAATACGACAAGATATGTATTTACTATAGGTGACACAATGGGGAGCTAGAGTTTATGAATATAGAAACTTATGGCTTTGTTAAATATAGAGGCTGAGTACATTACTAGCATAGAGGATAGAAAAGATATGATTTAGTTACAACAATTTATTGAAGAGTTAGGGCATAATTAGGAGGAAGGGAAGTTATATATTGATAGTCAGAGTGTTATACACTTAGCAAAAAACTTTAATTTCCACTCTAGGATGAAGCATATACAATTGAGATACCATCTCATTTGGAAAATTTTGGAGGAAGAAAAGTTGAAGGTAGAGAAGATTCATACCAGTAAAAATCCTAAAAATATGATAACCAAGGTGGTCACAAGTGATAAACATAAGCTATGCTCAGTTTTGGTTGGCTTTCACAAATGACAGTGAAGGGTTGAGAAGCTTTCTCAGAGGAAATCAGTCTCCAAGTAGGAGATTATTATGTTATAAACCCTATGTCCACATTACAATGTATTTCAAATATCATACATTAAAATATATTTTACCATCTTAATGTATTCTCACTGACATTTGGAGAGAATACATAACATTTTTTTGGACCCCCTTAATGGGGAACCATTATGGGTTGACTTTGGCCCATGGTTTTGGTACCCATTATTTTGTAAAAATGCTATGATTGGTTACCTATTGATGTATTATGTATATATGGACATACAATAAGTAATAAATCAAAAGAGAGAATTGAGTTTGAGAAGGTGTGTGAATTCAAGAGAGTTTGTTGAGCGTAGCTAAAAATAATATTTGTGCATTATAATTTTGAGGAGACTGATTTGAGAGTGGATTGTACTCTTGTTGGATTGTAATAAAATTTGAGAAAATGTTTTTTTATGGATGTATCGCAAATTGACTAAACCACATTAAATCTTGTCTTCTTTTTGTGGATTTTAATTTTCTATTCTTTATGTATATTTATTCATAACTCTTGTTATTATGATTCTATGAAATTATTCCACACTAATTTTAGTTTTATTCCTAACAATTGATATCAAAGATTCAGTTGTATTTTTAGAAGTGTTTAATCACAATAAGGGTTATCAATTGAAGTGGGAACTATGGATGATGATAATATATCAAAATTTGAAAAGGTAAATGGATATATCTTTGGTTTATGGAAGATGAAAATGAAGGATTACCTATATTAGAAGGGCCTACATGCTCCATTAGGATGAAAAGTAAATCAACCAGTGGGTACATCAGATGAGGCTTGGGATCCATTTGATAAGAGAGCACTTAGGGCCATCTGATTATGCCTTGCATCTTTGGTCACATTTAATATATAAAAGGAGAAGACCACAAAAGGTCTTATGAAAGTGTTAGGGAAGCTATATGAGAAACCCTCTACTTATAATATGATATTTTTAATGAAAAATTATTTAGTATGAAGATTTATAAAAAAGGTTCAGTTGTTGATCATTTGAACGAGTTTAATAAAATTGTGAGTATGTTGAACTCTATATAAATTTACATTTATGATGAAGTCAAGGATCTACTTATTTTGTGTTCCTTACTAGAGAGCTGGAATACCTTGATAATGGCTTTCAGGAACTTAGTCTCTAACAATGCCATGTTGAAGTTTGAGGATGTCATAGGAGTAATCCTTATAGAGGAAATGCGACAAAAAATCTCTAGGGATAATTATACTTTAGGTGATTCTTTGGTAGTGGCGAGTAGAGGAAGAAAAAAATATAGAGGAAAAGGAAAGTGTGGAAAGGCAAATGGTCATGGAAGGTCAAAATCAAAGAGCAAGATGGCATGATGTCACTATGGAAAACTTGGGCATGGGAAGAAGGATTGTTGGCCTCCTCAAAAAAAGAATAAAAATCAAGAATAATCTAAGGAGGTGAATGTGGAAATAGGTAATATTTGTCATGATTCATTAATTTTCATTATAGATAATATTCTTGAGTCTTGGGTTTTAGATTCAAGGGCTTGTTTTCATGCTAGAAGCACATAAGTATTATTTATTGATTATGTTCAATGGGATTTTTGACATGTTTCTTTTGGTGATTATGAGCCTTAAAACATAGTATGAAAAGGATGTGTTTAGGTAAAGATGCAGAAAGGGAACAATTCACCACTGAAAGATGCCAGGTATGTGTCTAAGTTGAAATGGAATTTGGTATATGTTGGGTAGCTAGGTAATGAAGGTTATATGGTAACCTTTTAAACAAATTTGTAGAAGGTGATCAAGGATGATCTTATGGTATCAAGAGGTAATAAGTTTGTAACTTGTATTTATCAAGTAGTGATGATTTATGTAGTTTAGTTGCTATAAATGCAGATGCAACTTTATGTCACAATAGGCTCGGTCACATGAGCCAAAAGGGCATGGAAATTTTAAGGATAGGTTGAAAATATTAAAATGGTTTGATTTATATTTATATAAATAATGTGTGTAAAGAAAATAAAAAATGGAAATGTTTGTCAGGGTTAGACATACGAGGAAGGAGAATAAGTTGGAGTTGGTTCATTCAAATCTATGGGGGCTAGCTCAGGGGTCTTCTATCAATGGGTCATCTTATTATTTCAATTTTATTAATGATCAAACTAGGATAGTTTTGGTGTATGGAATTATGAGAAAATATGATGTGTCTGATACATTTAAAAGATGTAAATCCTTGGTTGAGAATGAATTAGGTCTCAAGTTAAAATGTCTCATGTCAGAAAATGGTGGAGAATATTACAACAATTAATTTTTTTATTATTATTCTAAAAAGGGAATTCACAGATAGAGGATAGTTCCAAGAAATACATAGTATAATGGAGTGTTATAAAGGATGAATAGTGCTATCATGGAATTTTCTAGGAGCATGAGGCTGCATGTCGGACTGCCCATTCAATTTTGAGAGGAAGCAGTAAACACGACTATATATTTGATCAATAGAGAACCTTCACCTTACCTAGATGGAGGCATACCTAAGGAAGCTTGATTTGTTAAGAAGGTTGATTTTTATTTTATTATAATATTTGGATGTGAATGTTTTTTTCATATTGATAAAGATGATAAGAACAAGTTAGAGGCTAAGTCTAAAAAATGAACTTTTATTGGTTATAGTGAGGATGAATTTTGTTTTTGAATATGGAGGCTTAAGGATAAGAAAATCCTTTATTAGAGGGATATCATCTTTAATGAAAAATTCAAGTATAAATATTAGTTACAGGATTAGTGAGAATTCTAGAAAAGAGTACACACTGTTGGAGGATATTCTAGATGATAAAGTGTCCAAGTAACTAGGAAAGTCACCTACTCCACATGAACCCTAAACTCCTAAGGTGAGAAGGTCTTCTAGGGTAAAAAGGTAACCTAAATGTTTTTCTCCATATCCGAATTATCTATTACTAACTTAAAATATAGATCTATAATTATTTGAAGAAGAAATATATGTAGATGTTAGGAAAAAGTGTAAATAAGCAATGGATGAGGAGCATCAGTCTCTCATGGAAAATCAAACATGGAATTTATAAAACTGACTTAAAGGTAAGAGAGAATTGTAGAAAAAGTTAGTGTACAAAATTAAAGAGGATGATGGAGGAAATAAAAGGTACAAGGATCGATTGGTGGTAAAGGGGTGTGCACAAAAGAAAGGAACTAATTTTAATGAAATTTTATCTCCACTAGTTAAGATGACTTCTATTATGACTATTCTTGGGATAATGATAAGGGAAGACTTGCACTTAGAGCAGATGGATGTGAATAATATATTCCTTCATGGTTTTTGGAAGAGTACATATACATGGATCAGCCATAGGGACATGAGGTCATAGGGAATAATAACATGGTTGTAAAATGAAGAAGAGTGTGTATGGCTTGAAATAAGCTCTATGACATTGGTACAAGAATATTGATAATTTTATGGATTAGAAATAATCTAGGTGTCATTTAGACCATTTCATAAATATCAATAATTTTGATGAATTTAGTTAAATTATTATATGTCTATATGTGGATGACATGTTGGTTCCAAGTAAGAACATGTAGGAAATAAAGGTACTCAAGAAACAGTTTGGTAATTATTTTGATATGAATATTTTAGGGGTAGTAAAATAAATACTTGGTATGAGAATAAATCAGGATAAGAAGGAACAAAATTAAAATTTATCTTAGAAAGAATAAATTAAAAATGTCTTGGAGAGGTTTAATATGAAGGATGCTAAATTAGTTTGGACTCCATTGGCAGGCCATTTCAAGTTATCAAAGGAGCAGTGTCCCAAGACATAGGAGAGAATTCAGATGTCTTTGGTACCTTACTCATAAGTAGTTGGTAGATTGATGTATGTTATGGTATGCACTAGGAAAAATATTTTCCATGCAATGAAAGTAATAAGTAGGTACATGAGTGATCTAGGTAGATAACACTAGTCGGTAGTGAATTGGATTCTTTAATACTTGAGAGGGACTATGGGGATTATTTTAAGATATGGTGGATTTGAAAACACTTTGCATGGTTATGTAGATTTAGACATAGACGGAGATTTATATAGAATGAGGAACATGACATGATATGTATTTACTATATTTAACATAGCGCTAACCTAGATTTAATGACTACAAAAACTTGTCTCTTTGTCAGCTATAGAGGTCGATTATGTTGCTAACATAGAGGAAAGAAAAGATATGACTTGGTTATAGAATTTATTTGATGAGTTGGGGCAGAATTCATAGGAAGGGAAGCTATATAGTGATATTTAGAGTTTTATACACATAACAAAAAACTCTGCTTTCCACTCTAGGAAGAAGCATAAATAGTAGAGGTACCATTTCATGAAGATAGCTTTGGACGAATAAAAGTTGAAGATGAAATAGATTCATACCATTAAGAATCATATAGATAGGATGACCAAGGTGGTCATAATGGATAAATTGGATCTATTTTTATCTTTGGTTGGCCTTCACAAATGATAGTGAAGGGTTGAGAAGCTTGCTTAGAGGAAATCAGTCTCCAAGTGGGAGTTTGTTATTTACAAATCCTATTTCCAGATTAAAATGTATTTCAAATATTATATATTAAAATTTACTATAAAATCTTAGTGTATTATTTTTGAGGTTCATGGATAATACATTAAAAAAAATTGGACCCCCTTAATGGGGAACCGTTATGGGTTGAATTGGCCCATGGTTTTGGTACCCATTGTCCTGTAAAACCACTATGATTAGTTACCTATTAATTTATTGTCTATATAAACATTCAATAGGTAATAAATTAGAAGAGATAATTGGGTTTGATAATGAATAACAAAGTGTGTGAATTCATGTGTGAATTTGAGAGAGTTTATTGAGTGCAACTCTAAATAATATTTATGCATTATAATTATGAGAAGACTAATCTGAGAGTGGATTGTAATCTTGTCGACTTTTAATAAAATATGAGAAAGTGTTTCTTGGTGGATGTATCCCAAAATTGGTGAACCATGTTAAATTTTGTCTTCTTATTTTGCATTTTTATTTTTTCTTTATGTATCTCTATTCATAACTCTTGTTATTGCGATTATGTGAAATTATTTTGAATTAATTTATATTTTATTCCTAAAAATAATTACCTAGTTTGTTATGAGATTTCATCACTACATAAAATGTCCAAGGGTGTATGTGACTTAATTTGAAGGTCTAACAATGTTTCCTTCAGAATATCCTTGTGATTAATATGTTCTTGTGCAAGCTATGTGACATGTTTGAGCAAGATGGTATAATCAAAGTTTGATGCATTTGAATGTTCAATATATGTATGATTCCAATGATTAATTTATGATGGAAAGGATTCATGTTGTTTGTATAAGGTTTGAGATTCCATTGGAGGTGATAGGAAGTATTTGGAATGCTTGTGTGTTTGTCTAGGTCATTGTTGTCTACTTGTCAAATCAGGATGAGAGAACAGGTTGGTGATGTTAGAAATCACATGTAGGAAGTTTTAAGGAGGACATAAATTTAAATTTTAAGGTCCATTAGATGTATAGAGAAAAATAATTTAAAGGTCAAACGTGGCTTCCTAGGCTAATTTCATGATTTTCATTCTAAGCAATTTTTGCATAAATATATTACTGTTGAAATTCAAATATTTGAATTTTACAAAGGAAACTAATTGTGATTACTTGACTTATATCTTGAGAAAATGGAAGAATTTAATGATAGTGTGAAAATAATATTTGTATAAGACTCTAGGATATATCAAAAAAATATGGTTTAAATCAATGATTGCTCATACAATTTCATTTATGGAGCTTTAAAGTTGACTGAGGGTTTGACTTTCTTCTGTAAATGACCTAAGAAGAATATTTATATTTTTATGGATCATTTTTGGATATTTAATGATGATTTATCTATTGTATAGTCTTTTAGACTCCTTGAGGATCATCTATATGGATTTTGGAGGTTTGACTAATCCATTTAGTTTAATAACAAATGTTAACAACTTGTCTTTTCCTTTATCCATCATGGTGGTCAGGGTTAATACATTGAATTGATAGATTTGAGCTATACAAAGGCATATTGAGATGGTTTTTATATTTGGATGATGTATTATGTGTCATGAGGAATATAAACATTCTCTTTTAAGTATTTTTGTGTTATTATTCTTCTCAATGAAGTGTTAAAGGGATGAATAGGTATCCATGATACCTATTGGAAGGGTGAGGACGAATGGAGTATTCACAACCTAAGCAAGTGACATGGAGTGTTGTATCACCTATTGAGAATGTAGAGGGAATGATGGAACTTATGGTATAGTATATACAATATTGTTCTTGTTTAGTGAGGTTTATTTTATTGTAAAAGAGTTCACATATAACATGTGGCTAATGAGGGCTAATGTATTAGCCCTAATGTGTAGGTTAGTGTCGTTTAAGTATGTCCAACCTAGAGATGGGTTAGTTAAAATATGAAATGTGTCATAATTGATAATTTTGTGTTGGTTAAATTATGTAATGTGATTTATCTAATAAGGAGAAGTGCTTGAGTGAGTGTGTGGTATAAGAGATTGCCTAATAGGCTTGTTTGCGATAATTAGACTATGGAAGTGTCAAGTGAATGAGATAATAATTTTTATAAGGGTAAGAGGATAGGAAATGTATCACAAAATCATGTCCAATATGTGTTAAGGTCCTAAAAGTTTTTTTTGTATGTCATGATCAAGTGAGTTGATTTGTTTGAAGGTTATTAGGCCTATTTTCCTTAGGTGACCTAGTGCAAAGGTTTTGATTGGAAATAAATAGAAGAACAAGGTAGAGGTTCTTTGAGGATGATATTCATGTTGATTCATGACTATATTTTCGTCTAAGAACATCAAATTGTGAAGGAGGGACGGCTTCAAAGTCATGAGTATCTGTATGAGGGGTGTTTGAGTAAAGAAGAGAAAGAGTTATTATATGCCTATGTAAGAGATAGATTTGAATTTATATGAACTATAAAAGACCATCATAAATTATGTAAGGGATAAATAATCAAGATGGAGTTTCAAATTATTGATTTATTGGGTGATTGATTAGCAAAGGGTGTTGTATCCTCTTGATAAGTTGGTTCTCGCTAAAGCGAAGTGGGTGCTTGGTGAATTTGAGGGGTTGGTGATCCTATGTAGTGGGTTCTTCACTAAATTTTATTATTTATGATGTATTATAGTATTTTAGTCCATTTTTTTTAGGCTTGATATTGGTTTTTATTCCCCATGAGGGTTTCCCACATAATTCATGTGTTTTGTCTTTGATCGTGCACTATTTTTTTTGTTCATTGCAATCAATGGTTTATATGCCTCATACATGCTTGTGTTCAATGGTTAAGAATTAGAAGAAGTAGAATTGAAGTTTATTTTATTGCATCACTGATTCACCCCCCACATCTTGATTATTGTGATTTCAATAATTGGTATCAGATAAGGTCTTTTTATTATGCCTAACAGCCTAAAGAAGATTCTAAGAAGCATAAAATCGCTAAGCAGTTGAGGAAGGAGAATCAAGATTTGATGTTTTTGGAGAATGTTTTTGAGGAGAATGTATGGTATTTGAACTCTAAGATAGATACTAGAGAAAAATAAGATAATATATCTATTCAATGTTTTAATTATTATTTAGGGGCTACAAATGTAGATTTGAGATCAAATGAGGTTGAGTGTGATCTATTGAAGAAAGAGATAGATTTTATGAAAACTGAACATTGTTTGCTCATGATCAAGGTGAGTAAGATTGAGAAAGAATAAAACATATCATATTAAGTTAAGAATAAAATTAATAAGTCCATCAGGCACTGAAGTGTATTTATGTATACAAGTTGTTTTCATGGCCATTGTCATTCTTGTTATCAATATTTTCATAAGATGAGGGATTATATAAAGATGAGATCTAAGAATGAGCATTCATAGAGCTATAAAAGAAGGAGAAATTATTATTGGATAAATCATAACTTAGATCAGTCAAGAGGTATGCTGAATAATATTATTTGCTATAGCTACAATAAATTAGCACACATTGTTAAGTTCTGCAAAAATAGTTTGAAGAATCACTCAAGTCATGACAAGAAGAAAGATGCTCATAAGCGATTATTAATGGTTTGGATACTAGGAATATAAAATAAGATCAGTTTGAGTCCAAGAGTCAAGATGGACTCCACATCATGGTAAAAGAAGAATCAGATAAAAAAAGTAAGGAAGTCTTGTTGCTAGGTATTATTAAAGAGATAATAGGCTCTAATTCCAATTTTATAATGATTCAAAGTGAACTTCCTATTATATTTGAGAAATAGCCTTGTCAAGATTTCCTATTTTCATCATGTGTTGAAAAATAAATAAAAATAAAGATGAACAAAATTAAAGATGATGCTTTAAATGTGATGTTATATCATGAATTTTGTCTAACCCAGTTGGTAAATGAAAAGGATAATGAGTTAAAGAAGTTTGACAAGCCTAAAAGGACTCTAAAATAAAGAAATAAATCTCATAGGTTGAAGAGGATCAACAAAGTAATAGAAGAGATGTGGGCATCTCCTAGATTCACATTATTCTAGGACCCTTTGTGTGCGGTGTCTCTTCCAGGATTCAAAGAGACACTTATCAAAAAGAAGCATGATGGATGGTAGTTGGGTTGTGGATGGAGTTGTAAGACAAGAAAGGTACGTAAACTAGTTTTCGTTGTGTATTCCTATTTATTGTATCTCTGCTTGTTGAAGAATGAATGCTTGTGAAGATGCTCAGTGTTTCTATCTTAAGAGAGAGTTAGCTTGTTGGACATGATCATGCTTTGGATGCTCATGTTTCCTGTTAATACCCTGGTGTCCTAACCCATGTGGGTTAGTGACCTTCACAAAGGATTTTATTTTTGAGGTTGCCTAATTAATTGATGTAGCAAAATGGGTACTCAAAAATTATTTCAAATTCATATGGAAGTGTATAGTTTTTTCTATGGTTGAGCATTTGCTCAAATAAAGGGTCGATTGGTAGGTTAGTTTGTGAATGAGCTATTTTGTAGAGGAAGAGTTGGATGATGATTCTTGGCATGCATGACAAGGCATATGAGTGTGCTCCCTATATGAAGATTCAAGTAATGAAGGCAAGTACATAGGAAGTTAAATTCTCTATAAGGTTCAGGTCATGTTACTAGGCCTCTTGACAAGGCTAGGTGATTCAAATGGACTTTTTGGTCTTTTAATCCAAAATATCAAGGTATGATTGTTCTCATATGACTTATTTAGTTGATTTTGATCATCTTTCATGTTTTAAGAATGGATTCAATATATGTTGGTGATCATGGAGTTGGCTTATGAGACTAAATTAGAAGACAACTACGAAGATTCTTCCTAGTTTGAGTTAGTTTGAAGGTGATCAAATGTTGTCTAAGCTTAAATGAATTAGGGTGAGACTCTTTAAATTTTCATAAGGTGTGATCACTCTTTTTTTCTTGATATTTTTCATTTCTTCTTCAAGGAGTAGAGCATGCTCAAGATGGTGTGTTTTCAATGAGTAGGTCTGTGAAAATCTTGTTAAAAATGGTATGATCAATGATATGGACAGAATTTTCAGATGTTCCTAAGGTCTAATGAATTTTACTTGAGATTCACATGTTCTTCATTTGGCCCACTTTGTCATTGTTTCAAAGGGGGAGATGAATTGGAGAAGAGCAGAAAGAGCTCGGAAAAGGGAGAGATGATTTGATAGCTTTGTGGTGTTCTTTGTAGGTGTTGAAGCCAATGAAAAATGGGGATATTATTGGAGTATTGTTAGTGTCCCTATTGTTTTTGAGAGTGTTCATGAGGTGTCAAGTGTGTTAGTTTGTCTATGACAAAGTGTGCCAAGGTATCTTAAGTGAGATATGTTCATTGATGTCTTTTTGAGGCATAATTGCCTAGTTTATTATTATATTTCATCAGTATGTAGAAGGGCCAAGGGTGTGTGTGACTTACTTCAAATTTATAAGAATCTTTACTTAAGAATATCCTTATGATGAATATGTTCTTGTGTAAGATATGTGACATGTTTGAGCAAGATGGTATAAACAACGTTTGATGCATTTGAATGTTGAATATATGCATGTTTTATATGTTCAATGTATGATGTAAATGCTTCATGTTATTTATCAAAAGTTTTAGAATCTATTAGAGGTCATAGAAATACTTTGGAATGCTTGCATGATTGTCTAGGTCAGCCTAGTCTACTTGTCAAATCAAGATGAAAGAGCAAGTTGGTGATATCAAAATTCACACGTGTGAAGGTCTCAAGAGCAATTTGATGTATGGATGGAATGCATTATGAAAGGAAAACATATGTTTAAATTTTTAGGTCCATCAGATGTATATAGGAAAAGTTATTAAAGTTCAAATAGGGATTCTTTTGTTGATTTCATCATTTCCATACTTCACCATTTTTGCATAAAAATGACTGTTGGAATTCAAATATTTGAATTTTAAAAAGGAAACCAGTTGTGATTATTTGATCTATATCTTGAGCAAATGAAATAATTTGATGATGCTGTAAAAAGGAAAGTTGTAGATGACTCTAGAAACTATCCATAAAATATAGTTTAAGCCTTGATTGGTCCAATAGGTGTATTTATAGAGATTCAAGGTTGACTAAGGGTTTGAATTTATTCTACAAATGACTTGATAAAGATGTTTGTGTTTTTATTGATGGTGTTTGGATCTCTAATGATGATTTATCTATTGGAGAGTGTTGTAGACTTCTCGATGATCATCTAAATGGATTTTGGAGGTTTGACCAATCGATTTAGTATATGAAAAAATGCTAAAAATCTATATTTTCCTTCATCCATCATAGTGGTCATGGTTAATTCATTGAATTAATAGATTTTGGAGGTTTGACCAATCGATTTAGTATATGGACAAATGTTAACAAGTTGTATTTTCCTTCACTCATCATGGTGGTCATGGTTAATCAATTGAGTCACGAAAAGGTGTCTTGAGATGGTTTTAATCTTTGGAGGATGTCTTATGGGTCATGTGTCATATACCCATGCTCTTGGAAGTGGTCTTGTGTTACTATTCTACTTGATGAAGTGTTAAAGGGGTGAATAGGTATCCATGGGACTTATTAGAAGGGTGAGCTCTAATGGAGTCTTGATAAGCTAAGTGAGTGACACGGACCATTATATGACATATTGAGCATGTATAGGGCATGAAGGACCTTGTGGTTAAGTATCTAAGAGGTTTTTCGTGTTTAGTGAGGGCTATTTTAATGTAAAAAAAGTTCACATGTAATGTGTGGCTAATGAGAGCTAATGTATTAAGCCTAGTGTGTGGGTTAGTGCCATTTGAAGTATGGCCAACATAGACATGGGTTAGATAGGATATGCAATGTGTCCTAATTAATATTTTTGTGTTGCTTCAGTTATGTAATGTTGAAGCAAAAAAATGCCAACTTTTAGAGGCCATAACTTTTGACCCATAACTCTGTTTGAGCTTTTCTATGCACCAAAATTACTATCTCAAAAATTTCATTCCTTCCATATTTTGCTAATTTATCTTAGGGTCATCTTAGAAAATGGTTTATTGGCTAAATGAGACCATTTGAGGTCCAAAATTATAGTTTAATGATTTCTTTGGGATTCTTTTATTTTTAGAAGTTGTATATTTTTATGACCAAACGTGAACTTCAGTTGAATTCATCCTATAGGATTATTTTTGTATTTAGAATATTTTGATATATTTTTAGTGATGCACGTGCTTGTATGTGAGACTTACTAGAAATAGAAGCAACTAAAAATATAAGCTTTTTCTAGATTTTATTTTTTTTAGAATTTTGCATGTCAACTCTAATTTTGACTTGAGGCTTATTTATGCATGGCATGATTTGTAATTATTTAAATTCAATCAATATGAATAAATTAATAGTTATTATTTTAGATCTTTGCTATTGTAATTTTTGGTTGTGATAGTAATTTTGGTTCATTATCTGGTATCAAAGAAAGGTTAAATCTTGGAGGAGTAAGAAATGGTGAGAGGATGAGGAGGTTTTATGTAGATGAACTGGAATATACAAGAGATATAGATTCAAGTAAAACAATGAATAGAGGATATCACCAATCAGAGAAGAAGACAAGGTGATGATGAAGCATAAGAAGAAAAATATCATGATGAAGAAATTCAACAAGAAGAAGAAAAACAAAATCAACCACCATCGATGGAAGAAAGGATGGTTTTGGATTTAGAAGGAAGAAAGAAAGACTCAAAGTTGATGTTCTAAATTTAATCTAAAGACTCAAAGTTAATATTTATGATAAAAGAAACAAGATATCTCTAGAAGCTAAAGCTAAATTTAATCTTCTACACAACAACCTGCTTAAAATACACATCCAAGTCTAAGTGATTTAACATCTACTATGAGTTTCCTAAATTCAATAACATAGTTGGTATTTTCAAGGTTTAACCTTTAATTCATGTGATTATATTTGTAATTATACCATTAAAGAAGTGTTAAATGTTTCCATGTATTCTCTAATTTTCTCACTAAATATTAAAGGGTTGAAATTTAGTTCGATACTATTAATTCCATAACCTAATTCATAATGATAATTTAGATGCATGTGAAACCAACTTGATGTATTATGAAAATATAATGAACCTAAAAACTAACAAGAAAAATAAACTTACGAATAGGGCAAGATTCAATACAATAACTTGTATTGATTCGTATTGAATAACTTGAAATAATTATAAGCCCAAACCATGCTTCAATAATCCTCAACTCAAAATTTAGAGTTGACATTTAAAATTTTGAAAAATCTAAAATCCAAAAAAATGTATATTTTTGGTAGCCACTATTTATATTAAGTTTCGCATGCAAGTGTGTACATCTCTAAAATGTTTGTGAAATAACCTAAATACTAAAATTATCTTATGGGACAAAATTCAACTAAATTTGACGTCTAGTTCTAAAAATATACAGTTTCTAAAGATATAAAATTATGAAAAATATCATTAAACATTAATTTTGGACCCTCAAATGATAATTTTTGGCTTCCAAAAAATATTTAAATCAACTCTAAATAGATAGAGAAGCTTAATTTAGAATCAAACTTTTTTATATGATCATTTTGGCTCATGGAAGAGATAAAATGGAATTATGAGTCAAAATTTATGGTCCCTGAGGTTAGACTATTTTTTCTGCATCATTTTCCTCTAGTTGAAAACAACTCAACTCCTATGAGTTGGCCTGATTATATAACTACCATTTGTCTTTATCAATCTTGTTCAACTACCATTCTATAATCAAAGTGTTGTCTTCTTGCTATAATCCTTTCCACTACACCAAATACCTATTATAATTCCCTAGCCTTGTGCTCATAGTCTTCATATCTAAAAATTGCACTATTTTTTATTTCTTCTTTCAAACCTGTTGCCTCAAATTTAATTCTTCATCTTCATGATCTTCTCCATGCAATTCATATAAATTAGAAACATTAAATACTGAAGATATATCAAAATTCTATGGTAAACTTATTTCATAGGCATTATCCTTGATTTTCTTCATAATTTTGCATGGTCTAATTTTCTTGTACTTCAACTTATTCTATGTTCCTTTTGTAAATATTTCTTTTTTCATGTAAACCATTATAAAATCTCTTTCTTCAAATACCTTAGATCTTCTTTTGACATCCACTGCTACTTTATATTTCTCATTACTTTCTTCTTACACCTTGTAACTACTGCATATGCTCTAAAAATGCTTCTACATCATCACTAATTTGATCTGTAATTGAAAAGTGTTCTAGATCTAAAATATTCATAGGATTTTTACCAAAAACAATTTGAAAAGGTAACTTTCCTACTAATCTATTCACTAAACTTTTATATGCAAATTCAGCGTGTGGTAAATCCAAGTCCCATTGCTTTGGCTTCTCTCCCACTATGCATCTCAATAAATTTCATAAGCTCTTATTCACAAATTTTGTCTATCCATTTTTTTATGGGTGATATGCACTACTGACTTGTAGCTTAGTACCCATCTTCCACAAAGTCCTCCAAAAATGACTTAGAAATTTTGTGTCCCTATTTAAATCAATAATTTTTGGAACACCATGCAATCTCACAATATCCATAAAAAATAATTATACAACCCTAGTGGCATCATTGGTTTTCTTACATGCAATGAAAGGAATCATTTTAGAAAATCTATCTACAACAATAAAATACCTCTCTGTGTGTTTGGCAATCCCAACACAAAGTCCATACTCAAATATGTCCATGATTCTCTTGGAATTGGTAATGGCATGCATGGTCTAGTATTTTGTGGATGTATTTTATCCACTCGACATATTCTATACCGTGAAACATACATTGTCACATTTCTCTTCATCTTTGGCAAAAAAAATTTCTTCCACCAAAGCTATTGTCTTCATCTTACTAAAATTCACAACCAAACAACCACTATATAATTCTCTTATTATATTATCTCATAGAGACCCAAATGGAGTTCATAATAGTTTCCTTTTGAATAGATAACCTTCTTTCATAAGATACTCATGATGAATAGAATCTGTCCCATCTGTTAATGGATTCATGCACTTCCTAATGACTTTGTTAAAATATGGATCAATATCATAATTTTTTTTAATAGATTTAAATCCAACTACTTCACTCACCATAAGAGTTAATAACACTAACCTCCTACTCAATGCATTAACTACATGATTCTATTTCCTAATTTATCCTTCAACACAAAAGTATACCCTTGAAAGAAAGAAACCCACATTACATGCCTGCAATTCAACTTCTTTTGTGTATTCACGTACTTCAAAGCCTTATGATATGTAAATAGTTTAAACTCTTTAGGTACCAAGTAATTCCTCCAATGTCTTAATTCTTATACAATTGCATAATGTTTAACATCATAAGTATAATACTTTGTTCTTACCTCATTAAATTTCTCACTAAAATACATTATTGGCTTTCCTTTTTGACTTAGCACATCACCAATTCCCTCAAATGAATCACCAAAATCAATCTCAAACACTTTGATAAAATCTGATAATGCTAAAATTGGTCTTTTTATAATCTTATTCTTCAAAAATTATAAGCTTTCTATGGCTGCTTTAGTCCATGAAAATTCTTTCCCTCTCATGAAATATTTTATTGGTTTCATAATACTACTATTTTTTTTCTATAAAAAGATGATAAACAATGGAGAATTCTTACCTTTATAATGTTTTTTTGGAATAGGCCACTCAATGATTCCATTTATCTTTTCTTCTTCCATTTTCACACCATCTACTAAAATAACAAATCCCAAAAATATCAAACTATTCTATAGAAACCTCCACTTCTTCAAATTCTCATACAACTTCTCCTTTCTTAACAAATCCATTACCATTCTCAAATATTGTAAGTGTTCTTCTTTAGTCTTACTAAATATCAAAATATCATCAAAATTAACAGCGATAAACTTACCAATATATTCTTGTAGTATTGTATTCATCACCCTTAGAATGTGTTAGGTGTATTAGATAATCTAAATGTCATCATTATCCACTCATATAAGCCATCCCTACTCTTCAATGTGGTTTTCCACTCATCTCCTTCACGAAATCAAATCTAACAATAACTACCCCTTAGATAATTCTTAGTAAAATATTTTATTCCTATAAGCAAATCCATCATATCATCTAAATGAGGTATAAGAAACCTATACTTGGTTGTAATTTTATTAATTTATCTACTATCCACACACATTCTCCATCCTCTATCTTTCTTTGGAGTTAGCAAAGTCAGTGTTTCACAAGGACTCATACTCTCCCTTATCACCTTCTTCTTTACCAATTCAGTAGCATGTGTTATTTAATTCTACATGTTTTTTTGGACTCATCCTATAATTTGTTTGGTTAGTTATATTTGATTCTATAAGGAAATCAATGTGATGTTGTATATCTCTCTTTGGTGGTAAACCATCTGGTAACTCATCTGGCATAACATCTACATATTATTTCAATACTCTTGTTACTTCTGTTGGTTTTGGCACCATTTGTGTTTCTTCATTCTTTACTACTAATGCATAACAACAACCTTCTACCTTCATATCTTGGATAAATTATTTAGTAGCGAGCATTCTTTTTGTCTTATATTCTTTTTTAAGAGGTAACAAAACTACCTTTGTAACATATTTCCAAAAAGTGTATGTGTTATTTTATCCATCATGAATTACTTTCTTGTTAAATTTCCATGATCTTTCTAATAAGACATGACATGCATTCATTAGAATAACATCACACTATATTCCATAATTATAACTCTTTCTTATAGAAAACTTGATTAATCACCTTTTATCTATCGTAACTTCATTCCATTTTTTAAACAATGAAATATAATAAGGATTAGGATGATTTTCACAGTGTATTTAGTTTCTCAATTATTTCTTTAGAAACCATATTTTCACAAGTACCATCATCTATAATCACTTTGCATGCCTTTCCACCCAAAGCAAATCTTGTTTGAAAAATATTTGATCATAGTCATGTACCACCACCTTATTTATTTTGCATTTGCTCCTTCCTTGAAGTGATCATCATTCTTTTGATCATGATATTCTTTCCAACATCTACTGGTGCAACCTAAATATTTTGCTCTTCTATTTTAGCCTCAACTGGATTTACTCTTGGGAATTCTTCTTTCATCCTTTCTTGATCTTGATAGTGTGGAAACTCAAACACTATGTGCCCTTCTTCTCCACATCTATAACAGATATAAGATCTACAATCCTCTTTGGAAACTATCCTCTAACACTACCATAACCTTGTCCTCTCTAAAATCCTCTTTTTTTTTGTTGGTATTGAGATGCTTTCCTATTATCATCTTGCCTTTTTGCACCATGTGATGATTCACTTTTATTGACATTAAATCCATGTCTGGTGGTATTAAATACACATCCTCCACTTATTGGAGGGTATCCACCTCTTTTTGGACCAGTAGATGTCCTTCTGAAATTATGTCTATTTTGTTTTTCTTCCCCCTTAAAAGCTAATTTATAAGTCTCCTCCATGTTAAGTATTCTATGCATGCTTAATTCATTTTGAATAGAAAATTTCAAACAATTTACATATATTTATGTCATCTATTGTTATGTTTCATAATGCTCCAGTCAAATGAATATCTTATAAAATTCATCTATATACTCTTGTATAATGTGATCTTTTCGCCTAAAATTTTAAAATATTCTATATAGGGTTTGTGCATAATCCACAGGAAAAAAATTCTCCCTCAGCTTCTTCTCCATCTTTTCCATGAAGTAATCTTCTCTTTACCTTTTCTCTATCTCTTTCTCTATAGGTGATCCTTCCAAATCATTGCATGACCTTTCAATTTCATGCATGCAAACTTTACCTTCTTGTCTTCTCTCATAATCTTCCTGTTGAAGAACTTTTCCATGCTATTCATCCAATATATCAGCTATTCTATTTTTAAAATGCCTCCATAATCTGGAACATCAACCTTGATTCTTTAATTTCTTCCTTCTAAAGATTGAACTATCTGCTCTTGATGTTCTTCTTCTTGTTTAATTTATTCGTAATGATATGTGTCTTCCTCATCACCATATTGTCTTCTCTATTGATTGGTCATAACCTCTGTTAATTTTTAAAATTTTCTCTATAGATCTTGTATAAATTGGTTCATCTACAAAATACCTCTCCATCCTCTCATCATTCTTTACTCTTCCAATATTCAAACTTGCTTTAATACCAAAATAATGAACCCAAAAACTAATAAGACAAATAAAATTACCAATAGGTCAAGATTTTAAATAGTAAATTATATTAATTCATATTGAATAAATTAAAATAATTACAAACCCAAACCATGATTAAATAAGCCTCAACTCAGAATTTATAGTTGACATGCAAAATTTTGAAAAATCTAAAATCTAAAAAGACATGTATTTTTAGCAGCTACTATTTATAGTAAGTTTCACATGCAAGCACCCATGGCTCTAAAAAAATTATTAAATAACCTCAATACTAAAATTAGACTATGAAACAAAATTCAACTAATGTTGAAATTTGTTTCTAAAAATATACTATTTCTAAAAATAAAAAATTCCTAAAAAAATCATTAAACATTAATTTTGGACCTTTAGATGATCATGTTTGGCCACCAAAAGATATTAAAACCAAATTTAAGTGGATATAATGGCTTAAGGTAGAAGCAAAGTATTTGATATGATCATTTTGGTACATGGAAGAGCTCAAATGATGTTACAGGTTGAAAGTTATGACCTCCAAAAAGTTGGACTATTTTTTTAGCATCAAAATATAATCATTGTTATATGTGTAACCTGACATGGATATTGACACATAGATGCATATTTGTTTGAATATATTTACTGGTGACCTATGATTTTGATTCACATAAATAAGTTTAGGATATGTTATCAATGATCATCAGTTAAAGATTAAAAATAAAATCCATGGACATTATCTATAATATGACCTAATTTTTCTAAGTCTTTATGTATCCACTCAAATTTAAGTTCAATACTACACAATATAAGTTTGATATCATGCATTCACTTCCATTAGCATTTCTTACTAGCCACAAATGGTCCTATTCTCGTGGCCTCATTCTTTTTTAAAATTCCAATAGTTCTTAAGAGATTCCATTTGTTTGTTTTCTAATTGGATCTAAACTCATACCTCTTATGATTATTTTATTTATCAAACCTATTTATCATTACTAAATTAATATCAAACATAAAAATTAGTTCATCTTTTACTTCCCTACAGCTACCTTATTATGATTAAGAACATTATTCAATCCATAGTATAAATATGCTATTAACATAGTTTTAATATAAATAAGGCATTCTCAAGGATTAATTATTATCCAATTGAATATAAAAAACATCCCATTATTGTAAGAAATCAATAATGAAAAAGAATCATAGAGGTTTTCAACAATATAATGTTTAACAAGCCAATTTATACATTCTTTATACATCTTATATTTCACTGACATTGAAAAAAAAAAGTAATCTAAATGAATATATAATTGTGTATAAGATTTAGATTATAAATATTCCACTATTAAATATTGTCCTAGTTTAATATATCTCTTAAACAATTAAGACAAGGTTATTTAGTTAGAATCCATACACCCTATGTCTAGGAGGTTGATAACTTGCTCTACATACTAGGATAGTGTCATCATAATCACAAGGTGATAATAGATGAAGATGTGATTTGGCCTTGTATTCCACCTAGAAACTCTCATAATGTTTCCACATATTCCATCAAGTGAAAATGATGAATCCTATTATTTTTATGCCCATCGAACATTTGTTAACCACTAAAGGTATGATATATAAAGTAATGGCCAAACAAAATTAGAATAGAAATTCTTATACACATGCATTCACATCCTCAATATTGAAAATATAATGATTTCAAAACTCTCTATTCCATAAATTACCACATAAAATGTGGATGCCAATAGGAATTTAATCATGCTTGATAATGTGGTCAAATGATATTTTTGATATTTTTAAACAACAATGACATGTCTAATACATGCTCAATGAACACCTCCTTCTATAAGATTATGTGAGAGAGATTCATTTATTTATATATTCATACTAAAAACTAATTCGTAAACCAATTATTTTTATTTTTTCTAAGTGATATTTAATTTAGGATTGGTGATCCCCATGGCAATTTATATTGAATATTTATTGTCGCTACTTCTTTCTCTATTCCATTTAGTTATTGAAAATGCTTGGTTAAGTGTTCTCTTTTTTCATAGTGTATAATGTTTTGTTGTTATCATTATAGCTATATATTATATACTTTACAACTATTATAGCTCATTTTTTATTAGATTGTTTATTGAAATATGTTTACCTGACACTATTTATATTTGAATTATGGATTCTTATTTGTTCCTCATAATAATATTATGTAGTATTTAATTTAATTTGTTTTTCATTGTGTTTTATACCATTGATTCCAATATGTGTTTTGTGTCTTCCTCTTTAGTGAGAAAATATAATAAATAAGTGTATAACCTCTTTCCAAATTTCCACTTTTGTATCTTAATGATCACAAATAATTTTTATCTATTCATTTATATGTCACATAATGTATTTGTTTTGTATTTTGCCACCGAATCCTTAGATTCCAATTTTCCATGAACTTAAATGGTGCATAAAAATAATATATTAATTATTACTCTAATATTCATTTTCAAATCCATCCTATATCAAGCATGTTCACTTGTATAAGTTCTATTTGCACTCCATCGATTTAGATAAATGCTCTATTGATTCAAAGTAGACCTTGTCATTTTATTTTATCATAAGTATATAAATAAAATTTAAACATATATATAAATTTATATTTAACATACAAAACTTATCATAATACTTATATAATATGAAAAAAATAAATATAAAATTAATAATATAGTACTTTTAATTTTACATATATATATATATATATATATATATATATATATATATATATATATATATATAACACATGAACAATGAAGCACAACATTATACAAAACATATAAATTAAATTAGTTTATTCTTATAGCCTTTATTAAAAATAAATCATGGGATTGGAAACCGTGGTGAGGCTAAGAAGGGAATTAAACTTTACAATTTTTAATATAATAGTTTGGATATTTATATATTATATGATATTTGGTTATTTTTTGGTCATGGTAATTTATAACAAGGTGGTTCAAAATGTGGATGGATAGGTGTGAAATCTTATTTTATTTACAAAATAAATAGACAACTCCATTTGTGTCAAACAGTTCTTCTTAATTTATCTAATTTGTTTGGTCTATATATAAATGAATTAGAGGATACCATTACAATTTTAGTAAAAACATGGTATGATTGCATTCTTAATATTATAGAATTGTTACTATTTTTTATATTTTTATGAGAATGTTATCATGTCAAAATACTTATCTAGTACTAAATAGGAATATTGATATTTATTTTTTGTATTTATGCTTTATTGAAATGATGTTAAGTAAATCAAAAGTCATGGTTTTAAATATAATTAAGAAAAAAATGTAAGTAAAAAATATCATTTACAACGAAAGTTTGGAGAGATTGGTTTTCTTATATACATGTTTTGGTGTTCCTTTCAAAGGAAATCTCTTAAATATTTTCCATGTTATATAAGAGAGATTATGATTTGTATATTCTACACTCAGTAAACTTGAAAGAAGATATTTCGAACTTCAATTTCAGAATTCAAAAGTAAAATTACACATCTTCCAAAACTCAAATTTTAATCAATTTAATTATATATGTGAGATTTTGGAACCTTAAATTAATATTAGTTTAATATAGGTTGAAATAATTGATATTTATATACTATCCAAAATATTTAAATAAAAATAACAAGTTGCACATGATTTTTCATTGAGTTTAGCATAAATCACCTTCATATTTCACATATTTTCTTGTATTAATGTTTCTTTAAAAAAAAATTATTGAAGATAACATAATTTTAAATAATAGATATCCTTTTAAGACTCCTCAATGTTAATTTATGTGAGGAATGGATGAATATTTTTTTCATGCTCAATGCATGTCTTTTATATAGGAAATAGGTGTTGATATAAATTGTCTAAATTTTTAAAAAATTGACATAAATTCTAATTGTATGATGAAACAATATATATAAAGTGGCATAAAAGATGATATATATAAATATTATATAAAATAAATATTCAATAAAATCATCAAAACCATTTCTAACAAAAATACATTGTTGCTTGGAGCAGTACTTTTAAATAAAACATGAATGTGTTGTCAAACCTAAGTCAACTATGATATATTTTACTCCAAAAAAATCATTAAACTTTAAGTTTGGACCTTTATATGATCATGTTTGGCCCCAAAAATATATTAAAATCAACTTTAAGTGGGTAGAGCAGCTTAGGATAGAATCAATTTTTTTGATATTATCATTTTGGTAGATGGAAAAGCTCAAACAAAATTACGGATCAAAAGTTATGACCTCCAAAAAGTTAACCTATTTTTTCTGCATCAAAATATAATTAATATTATATTTGTAACCTTACATGGATATTGACACACAAATGCATATTGGTTTGAAGAGATTTATTGGTGACCCACAATTTTAATTCACACAAATAAGTTTAGGATATGTGATCAATGATCATCAGTTAAAGCTTAAAAACAAAATCTATGGAAATTATCTATAATATGACATAAATTTTTTATGTCTTTAAGTATCCAATCAAATTTATGTTCAATAATACATAATCTAAGGTTGAGATCAGGGATTCACTTCCATTATCATTTATTACTGGTTACAACTTGTCCTATTCTCATGGCCTCATTCTTTTTCTAAATTCTAAAAATTTTTAAGGGATTTCATTTGTTTGTTTTCTAATTGGATCTAAACTTATACCTCTTATGATTATTTTATTTATCAAACATATTTATCATTACTAAATGAATATTAAACATAAAAATCAATTCATCTTTTACTTCCCTTCACCTACCTTATTATGAATAAGAACATTATTCATTCCATAGAATAAATATGCTATTGACATAGTTTGAATATAAATAAGGCATTCTAAAGGATTAATTATTGTCTAGTTGAATATAATAAAACATCCCACTATTTTAAGAAAAAAATAATGAAAAAGAATCTTAAAGGTTTTCAATACTATAATGTTTAAAAAGCCAATTTATACATTCTTTCTACATCTTATATTTCACTGACATTTTAAAAAGACAAAGTAATCCAAATGAAATTATAATTCTGTATAAGATTTAGATTATAAATATTCCACTATTAAATATTGTCTTGTTTTAATCTATCTCCTAAACAATTAAGACAATGATATTTAGTTAGAATGCATACACCCTATGTCTAGGAGGTTGATTACTTGTTTTACTTATTAGGATAGTGTCATCACAATCTCAAGGTGATAAAATATGAAGATGTGATTTGGCCTTGTATTCTACCTAGAAACTCTCATAATGTTTCCACATATTCCATTAAGCAAAAATAAGGAATCATATTAGTTTTATGCCCATAGAACATTTTTTAACCACTAGAGGTATAATATATAAATTAATGCCCAAATAAAATTAGAAATGGATATTATTATACACATGGATTCATATCCTCAATTTTGAAAATATAATGATATCAAAACTCTCTATTTCATAAATTAACACATAAAATATGGATGCCAATACGAATGTAATCATGTTTTATAATTTGGTCAAATGATATGTTTGAAATTTCCAAACAATAATGACATGTATAATACATGCTCAGTGAACACCTCCTTCTATAAGATTGTGTGAAGATGTAATATGTTGATCTATTATAGATTATTAAATAGCTTGACATATTATAATGTAATGTTTCACTAAGTTTGCTTCTAAATACTAAAAAAATGTAAATCCATTTAAAATGAAAAAGGTGATGTTATATTCTTTATTAATTATCACAAGCTTCTTGACATTAAAAACAATTATTATGAATGGTTATTGTTTTATTTTCCATTTTTAAATAATGAGAGTTGTTTGAAACAATGTCTTCAAACATGGAAACAAGCATATGATTCACAAGTAAATGTCATTAAGAAAATTGAGGATTATTTTAACTATGATATAAATCCTTCTTGTGGAGACATAAAACATGTTTCCTCTAAAATTGATTTCAAAACATTGAAAGTATTGGACACTATAAATTGGTTATGAAAAGAAAATAATGTGTCCTATGAATATGATCTCCATATGGACTTCTCATTAAAAAAAATTTCATGAAGACAACATATGTTAGATCTATTTGATTGTCTTTCTCAACTAATTCTTTCTATCAATGCCAAATGCTACAGACACAGACAAATACTAAATGAGGAGTAATATAGAATTGTAAAATACATTGTTTAGAAGAAAATAAAAAATAAGAAAAAGCCATTGTACTTATTTATAACATGAAGGATAGGCAAAAAATATATATATAAGGAAATGTATCTATGAAATGTTAATTCTCATGTAATGTGAGTATATTGAAAATGATTTCTCTAATCTGAAGGATATTGAACTTGGATACAAAGGAAAATATGCATAAAATGTTGGGGGTGTAACATTTCCTTTAACACTTTCATTTCCATTTTGAAAATTAAAACTTATTCCATTGAACAATAAACATATAGATGAATTCTCAAAACATTAAAATATTTTTCACATATTACTAATTGATGAGATCTCACTTATAGAACTAATAATGTTGTATCATATTGATAAATGACTACATGAGATAACACAATTACCAACCATGTTCTTTGGTAATGTTGACATGATATTTTGTGAATAATTTTATCAAATTTAGATTATAAATGACTATTTGATCTTTGATTATCCAAAAAAAAAAAATTAATTGATTCAATATTATTTTTGGCAAAAAAGGTACATTTTTAATTAATTTTAACAACCCATATGCTAAAAAGATTAAACTTTTGTCTTGATCCTAAAAAGAATATGGATATACTCACATACAAAACAAGATATAAAATATCTTAATAAAAAAATGATTAATACAATATATCCTTAATTTTCATATCTTTTCTTCTTAAATATTGATGTGTAACCTCACAATAACAAAATTTTGGCTCTTATTATGCATAATGAAATTATTATTCATGCTATAGATAAAGAAAATAATACATAGAATGAAAGATAGGGATATGTTAATATTATATGTTTACTTTTAAAAAATTTACTAAATCCTAAAATTTTGGTTGATCTTTGTTTTGATAATTATGATATGGAAGATGGACTTATCAGTGGTTCAGATGGCATAATCAAACTACATAACAAAGAATAAAATAATGAAATTATCAAGATAAAGTTTAATGATATTAAGAATAGAAACCTATAGAGAACACGATATGTTCATCCCTAGAAATTCCACATTGATTTGTCTTGGATTCCTATATTTATAATTTTTAGACATGTTCGCATGCTGACTTACAAGAAAAATTAATAGTATGAAGCTAGTTTCCAGTCCAGTTAGCCTATTCATGCATAATACATAGGTCACATGGTCTCACCATGGAAGGTGTTACATTCAATCCACTTATTTTCAATAGACATGGCTTAACATATACAACTTTATATCATGTGAAAATCATACTCGTTATATTTACTAAGTCTACATATGGATAAAAAATATATCATTAATAACAAAATCTATATGAAAATGTCAAAATTAGAATCAAATTCAAAATGGAAGTTTGAACATAGCCTTAGATCAAATTTATTGACTTCATATGTCACTATATGCTCCTCAAATAATCATAGCTTCAAATCCCATCTATAATACATTATCAATGACCATGAGCTGATGAGATGTTACATATTATGTTTATAAGAAACATATGTTGTAGCTATAAATTTATCTAATCTTAACTCAAACTTATTGACCTACAAATTGATATATAATATCTATGGTATTATGATATGTGTACAAAAACATGTAATTATTTCATGACCAATGCAATATGTAAAATATGAGGTGGTAGTATTAATAATAACTATTGTGATATGAGGACATGAATTTGAAGTTGTTAATATCTATGCATCCCCATCTGCATGCATCTTGAATATCATAAATATTATTGAAAAGACATTTTTAAATGAAAATTCATCCAAATAAATATACATTATATGAGACTTTAACATTGACATACTTGCATCTTGAATATCGCCAATATTATTTAAAAGACATTGTTAAATGAAAATGCATCTAAATAAATATATATTATATGAGACTTTAACATTGACATGTATATTTTTAATAAATCAAGTACACTACCTGAAAAATCATATTTTAGGTTACAATATGTAGTTTTTTCCACATATACATAAGCAATATAGGAGTAGAATCATAGATCATGTTAGGACAAACAATATAAGATAAACCAACTAGATTATAAAAATAAAAAAATGTTAGACTAATCATAATCCATTATGTGATGCCATATATAATAATTCTTGGTCATTATGATTTAAAATAAGTCAATAAATGCATGCAAGATTTGTTATTTTCTTTGTTCAAATTCTTTTTTCTAATGCATAACTTTATTTTATGTTAATTACATTTATATATGCACAAAACCTAGCAGAAATCATATTGTTCCATCTACTTGATTTATTTAAACATTGCATCTAGCTCTCTTCATTTTGTATTTTTCATGTATAAAACTATGGTACAAATCAGAAAAGAACTAAAATTCAATCTTAACAAATGAAGGACAATACATCAAATCAAAGAAAAAAATCTAGCCAACAAAAAATATATCAAAAATAAGAACTTTTTTATATGTTATAGATCAGATAAGTTGGTCTTAACAGTAATTGCACAAATAGTAATACATGAATCATTATTTTTTCCTCTTTGTTCACTTTAAAATGTATTTTTTCACTACACAAAAAAATCAAATTTTATGATTTTCTTTTCCCATTATTCTATTTAAAAAGGAAAAACATTAATATTTCCTTATCCTAGCACATGCACAAAATCAACTCCTTCATACATTATTATGGATATTTATACTGGGAAAAGCACTTATGCATTTGAGGGATATATTTTAATAGTTTATTGATCCTCCCATGTTACAAATCCTAGTTCTCTGATCAAAGCAAAGATATTGAATATAGACTTTATCAATGTTCATGAGCATATGATAATAAAATTAACATTAGCAATAAATTAATTAAATTTTTTGAAACATATGTATATTTAGGCAAAAGTATCTAGGTATTTGACTTCTTGATCAAGGAAAATGCAAAATACGAAAGAAGGGATGTTTTATTTTTCATAGTATTGATTAAAAAATCAAACATGTAAAACATACCTATGGTATGTAGAAAGCGTAAAATTATACAAGATAATGCAATTGATTATATAATAAACAAAGATGATTCATTTTTAATTGGCTTATTTAGATCCTTGGTGACAAGTTTCCAGTAAACAGATAATCATTTTAGCTTACATGTCAAGGATGGTGAAATAGATTACAACTGTGTGGTAGTGAGTCTTTATTTTATTTTTTATTTTTTTCTAAATTTTTTTCTTATATTATGACTATTTTTTATATCTAACATGGTAAACAATACCAACTTTGTCAAGAAATTCAAGACAAACTGAATTTAAAAAAACATCCAATCTACATTTTCAAAAACAAGATATGAAAAGGCCCAAAAGGTTCTTGTACATGTATTACAAATTCTACATGTTTAATCAAACCATTAGCTAATGAAACCATGACTAATAATCTGAAAACAATCATTTGTGCAAACATCAAGGAATTTTTTTTCTCTTTTTCTTCCATTGATTATGAATGAAAATTTAAATCTATTTTTTGCTAAATAATCTTTGACTCAAACATCTATAGGTAGTATAAATTTTAAAATCAAAAGGCATTTATTCAGCCCCATTTCAGCCAATATGCAAGTCTTATAACCATGAAATTTTATGAAAGGATCTTAAGCAAGATGATTGTTTACATTGTTCAAAATATCCCCCAAATTTAGGACATTTGTTTGTTCATGTACTGAATTAAAATATATTAACAGAAGAAGGAAAAATTGAATGCATTTTGAATAAACTTTTGCTTAATAATCGAATACCAGAATTGATTCAAATATTGATCAATAAATATAAATGAGACATCTCAACAACTATTTTCATGCTATATAGATTTCAGCTTTACAACAAAGTTACAATTGCAATGGATGATACCTTTTCTGTTATTGAATGTTAATGAAACCAACTTATAACCTAGCGATCTTGTTAAAATGTGATATTGCATTTATGTTTTAATGATTAAAAATATTTTTCCTAGGATTTACCAATACCATTTGTATACATATAAATTTGGTCACCTCAATTATTCAACTAAACTTACTAATTATCTAAACTAATTTAATTTAAAATAAATAATGCTTTTCCTAATGTTGACAGTTAGTTTTATATCCTTGAGGAGATGACTAAATCTCCTCGTCAAGGTGGAACCATGTAGACATTTCTCTTGATATGGGTGACAATATTGAGAAATGAATCTCGAGATAAGGGGATAGCTCCCCTTGATGCGCCTTTAGAGCTATCTCTAACCTATCAATTGTGATATGAAAAGGGATTAAGACAAAATAACTAAGAAACTAAATGGTGATGCACCAATATAAAATGTTCTTTCAATTGACTAAAACTACTACTTGAAGATGAGCAAGGTGACTCTCACACAAAACCCATATTCAAGAAGGTATATGATTCTCAGGAATGGAATGAAATATTACAAAGAGGGATGCAATCATGGACCACTTCTAGAATATCTCTACACTTAGAATTAATACTAGTAAAGACCTACAACAACCTCCTCTCTACAAATGGTAAACCATCAAGAGTAAATATAAGAAAAGACAATATTTCAGTAGACTAGACCAATAAGATTCAATTCATTACTCAATATTGTAGCATATGAGTGGAAACAACACTTTTATATTTCTCTAAGATTTCTTTGAGTATAAATCTAGCTAGATTTTTTCGAATAACTATCAGAGGTTATTAAAATATCCAAAACAATGAATATTTATAGCTTTGAGAGAAATCAAGCAAAGGAAGTCCAAAGGTCACTCAGACATGTGTCACCTTTAGGATATCAGTTACAATTTCATGTGAAAGAGGGGTGAAGTGTGTCATGCCATGTTAGGAGGTCTACTTGTCCAAAACAAGTCATAATAATGGTGAAAAGTGGCCTAAAACATTTGAAATTGGCATAGGAAATTTCCTACATCAAATACTTAGTCATCTAGTCCACCACATTGATGGAATGATTACTCACCTTGGGGTTCTCTTTATGAACACTAGCACATTATGATGTAGCTTGTGAAGCTAGAGTTGTAGCAATTAGGCAAAATTTTGGAATCCTTTGATTTTATTACATTTTAAGAGATGTATTATATCTTCTTACCGTAAGAGATGATCTAGGAGTCACAATAGGTCCTTTATTATTTCCTTGAGCATCATAAACAACCCTCCTTTTGGACCTAGTTTTTGAGGCAACACTAGTATTCTGATTGCTTGTATTCCTTAAGTAATTATGGCACAAAACTCACCCTCAAAATTATTTATGTGTGTAGAATCAATTTCAGGTTGTCCATTTCAACCCCTCCTTTCAAATAACCTTCAAAATTTGAAACTTGGAAATATTGACTATCTTGCATTACAATGCCTTGATTATGCATCTCATTTGCATAAGCAACATGCTCTTGATCGTGTTTGAAAGATGGATAGTTGGGATGTTCTTTTAAAAAGTTATTTTTAGTGGAAAAAATGGATTTGGAGTATGAGGGAACATTAGGATTATAGATTTTATAAGGTTTGACATGGGTGATTCGGTCTTGTCCTTGTGCATTATTTTGGAAAGGAGGTCTAGTTATTTGCTAAAACTGATTGTATGTTTGATATGGCCTATAACGTTGACCTTGTTATCTTTTGAGGGAAACTAATTCATTTGTAACACTTTATAGTAAGATTTTAAATTAAAATATTTCATTTTAGGGATCAATAGTAGGCTTTTCTTGATTATGAAAAGGGGCTAAAGTGGGAAATGCACCTTGACTAGGAGAATGCAAATCAGGGAATAGTGGTATTGGAGGTCTTGGAGCTATCTTTCCTAATTGGAAAAGGTAATTCTTAGAATTTATGGCTATTTCATAGGAAATAGGTAATGTATTTCTACCCATATATTTAATCATCATGGTAATGTCACTATTCAATGCTTTCAAGCATTACAAAAATGCATAGTTTGAGGTTGGCCTCATAAGCGTTGGGATTCTATCAAAAGTTTTTTCAATCCTAGTATTAATGTCTTACATGAATTCATGGCATTCCCTCTTGATTGTGGTAAAATTATTGGCTAAGCATAGATAGTCACTCTTCTCCCCAAACCTATTAGTCAATAAATCTCCCAAATCATCCCATGAGCTAATGGAATTTACAGGTAGAGTCCCATACCAATCCAAAAATTTTCCTTTGAAATACAAGGCCAAAAAACTAATATCTACATTTTCTTGGGTGATGTTTTATATATTACAATTTTTTTCTATATTCCTAACATCCTCAATGGCAGTAATAAGACCATCCTTGCTAAAAGATGGGACACTTTTGATGGTTGTTACTAAGATTTAATCATATTAGACAAGATGCAAGGGAGATGCCTCAATGAAAGGAAAAAAGGTTATATTCTAGCTATCTTGGAATGATCACTATGGATATTAGGAATGGAATGAAACACAAGCTTAGAAGCTTTAAACATAAAATCTCTTTTGTAAGGATGATTGTTGACAAACCTAAACTTTTTGGTGGAATATGGAGGTAGTTGCACAAACTCAAAGGGTGTTTCTTTAGTAGTAGATCTAGTTGTCACCTTTAGCATGAAAAATAGGACTCATCATCAACCAAATACTTGAATTATTCAATGTATTTACCGAATACTAAATGTATATGCTTCTTTCATCTTCAACTATGCCAAGACCAGCACCAACCTTGAACAATATTAGAGGACTTGGAAGTCCCGCCAAGTGTGCCAAAAATTGTTGACACTTATATTTGTAGCCTTAAGGATACGTCTAAATATTATCATCCAAGGGGAACCATGGATACATCTCTCTTGATATGGGTGATAATATTGAGAAATGAATCTTTACATAAGGAGCTAGCTCCATTTCATGAACATTTAAAGCTCTCTCTAACCTTTCAATTATGATATGAAAAGGGATTAACAAAAAATAACTCAAAAATAAAATAGTGATGCACCAATATATAATGTTATCTCATTTGTCTCCTTTTGTGATAATGAGTCAAATGATGACTTGTCATAGACCACATCACAACATTCATAAATATTCTTCATCTTAGGATCCATGAGATGGTATGATTTGGAGGTAGTGCTATACCCTAAGAAAATACAAGATAGGGTCTTTGGTTCAATCTTCTTCCTTTTATTATCTAGAGCATACATATAAGAAGTATAACCAAATACTCAAAGATGAGAAATAGATTGCTTATGACCACTCCATACCAATTTTAGTGTCTTGGCTAGAAAGATCTTTGGTGGTGTTCTATTTAAAAGATAGATGTCCATCTGTACTACTTCTACCTATAACTTTTCCATTAGCTTTGTAGTGGATAACATGTAATGAGCCATCTCCATGATTGAGTGATTGCGTCATTTTTCTAGTCTATTATGCTGAGGTGTGCAGGGAGCAGTCAAGTGCTACTTGATGTCATGTAGCTTTAGGAATGTAATTTTTTGTTATAATAATAAAATGTAGAAATAATTGATTGAAATTTTGATATATTGGAATTAAAACTCAAGTGGATATAAATACAATGAAGATACAATTATAAAATTATAATCAAATGACACTTATGCACGGTTACAAAACTGAAGTACCTAACGAACTGACTAATTAAATAATGTAATATGATAATTATTATAACATAATTATGGTAAATACATGAGAAATATGGGTTTATATATGTCTACATTGGTTAATCCTTATACATATAAACCTATTTTTGGGTTCCCTCAAAAAGTATTTTATTACCTAAGATATTGTGGTTGAGGATCTACATCAGTCAAATTCTAACACCAACTTCTAAATTTGCTTAGTTGTGTAATTTACACTTCTGAACTAAAATTTTTACATGAACACCTCATGGTTTTCTTTTTCACTCAGTTTTTACAAATGACAAGTTAGTTCATGTTCTATTAGTCGTGTTCATTACTTACATTTTCAATTTTAATTTTTTCAATGATCATTATTATTTTAGATTCATTATTATGATGATACATGTGTCTATACATGTATATTTCATGTTTTAATTGGAACGAATGATACATTTTTATTGTACCTGTCAACACACAAAAATATTATCACATGAACCAATTTTAATTTTTCTATCTTTTTAATATATTTGAAATAATATATTTAAAGTGGGGTAGATATAGATACCTAAATTTTATATTTTGAATATGGAAAATATCAACATTGTCATACTTTTAAACAATTGGACATTAAACATATATTTGACCCTTGAACACAGCTACCTATTTCCAATCCTAGCCACCTATATTTTCTAGACACATTTATTTATGATATAATTGAGTCTATACAATAACCTTATAAAATGTTATGTAGATCATATATATTATTCATATTCATAATTTTCACTTCTAGTATAATACCATTAACCACAAAATTTATCGATCATAGTAGGTGTCTCCATTTTTGTGAATTTTCATAGAGCCCTCAATAGCTATTTTTAAAATTTTTAGGTATCAATTAAGTCATACAAGATACGTTTCATGGGTCAATCATAGTGAAAATTCATGAAGAGTCATCTATAAATATAAAACTTCCTTAAAGTTATTTGACACTTTCACATCACTTCAAAAAAGACTACAACTCTTTTACAATATTATCTTAAGGAATATACACATCTTAAATATTCAAGTAGGATCCCTAAAGTATACTTTAGAGTGAAATTTAAATACAAAAAATTAAATTAACATGGTGAAAAGTATCAAATGTAAAAATAAAACATTGCATTCAAGGTTGTTCCAGATAATGTGTGCACAAAAATAAGTGTAAGAATGTATAGTTTGAGCCCTCTTGAAATATGTAATGCCCACATTTTTTTAGGTGCCTTGTCAGAGACTTAGTTACAGCTTCATATTTATGGGATTTCATGCACATGGTATGAAATCAAAATATCCATTTATCTCTTTATGTCACACATTACAAATCTTCATGAATGTTTCATGATTAGTCTCTTCTAGTTGTCTAAGTGATGATGTAATTAACAAAATACCTGAAAAACCAATTAGTCTTTTATGATCAACCAATTTCACTATCAATAAAAAAGGTGCATAATAACTATTATTAGGAAGTGATTAAAAATAAAATACCTTATATTCAAAGAATGCTTAAATAGAGCATGTAGTCAGTCCCGTCTTCAACCATGTAATGGTACCTAGTGGTTCCTACTTACACACCTCTATCACTCAGTCTTTCACACTTGAATAAAATGGAAAATAAAGATGAAAAACCCACTAGTATGTTAGTATATCTATGGAAGTGTTTGGTGACTAGAATGGACTGAATAGAGAAAATGACCAAGAGTCATCAACAAAGGGTAGGTTCATCACCCTTCTACTTCTTATTATCCCTAAACCAAGGTGAGAGAACCTAAGGGGTTGCTTGTTTACATGGAGAGATTCTGTAATTTAACCTCCATGGGGGATTTTATCAAAAGGAGGCCCAAATGTGACTAGGGCAAAACCAAACTTGCTCAATCCACCTAAAAAGGATTGTCACACATAATGAAAAAATGTTCTAGATCATATACAATCTATTGAATACAGATATGTATATGATTGTAGTCTTCATTCTATAAAATATTTAATCCATATGGATTAAATGAAAATCTAAAACACTATTCTTCAAAGTAAAAGATGCAAAAACATGTTATATAGGTAATATGTCATGTATTTGTAATGTAAATAACACTTATGATATGCAACAAGAATGTATTATTTGTAGGGTAAGATAAGGTAGGACAAGTTAGATAATAAATAGAGTGGTGGTGTGTTAGTGATTCTCAAATAGTAGGGTTTATTGTAGTATTCATGAAATTATCCTTAGCAAACATGTACAGAAAACTCAAATACAAGATAATGCTAAATTCCAAATGATTCTTGAAAGACATAGGATGTACATTGAAATTAAACTCTCAACAACAACTTTTCCCTATCAACTCCATAAACCCAGGGTGCCTGAATAAGTTATTTAATAATATATCATAAAATAATTTAGAAAGAGTTTATAATCTAGATCTATGCTCAAAATGATAACCAATAATTAACCCAAGTCCAAATATCCAATCATCATAACTTTCAAAACACATTGTTGTACTTCAACAATAAGAAATAGAAAAGAACAATAAACATTTTCATTAATTTGAGAAGAAACCTTACGTCAGTTTTTCAAAATTCTTCTAAGGGGACAAGCATGGTGAGTTTGATATTTTGACAAGGGAAACATAAATACGCTCTCAAATCTTGATAATGGATGTATATATGCAACCACCTTAGCAAGAGAGACAAGATCTACACACAACAGTTGATCCCCAAAAGTTTTTAACAAAACCTAGACTTTAAGAAAAACAAAGACCAATAATAGGAAACCCTTTGAATAGAGGAGAATCCCTCTATTAATAAATTTTTTACCCATTTCAAATATGGGACTCTGAGTTATAATTTACAAATTTGCATAACATCCCTCCCAATTTTGTCAAGATGCTCCTAGCTAGAAAATATTCCTTATCGTGCCTGAAATCTTCATCTATTTACAAGAAAAATCATTGTTCTAACTTCTTATATAAATAATGATGAATATTTGCATCAACCCCTTTGATTTCATGACTGGATATGACCTTTTACATGATTTGGATGGTGAACTTTGTGGTGGATGCCAAACAAACTTTATCCTCAGGTGTAACTACCTCGAGATGCCCTTGACGACTTGTTTGCACAATTATAAATTCATGGACAAATACTTATCCTCTCATCTATGCCACGGAATAACCTTCTCTTAAAATTATGGTGTTGATATGATCCAACTATGATAGAGGTACAAAATGATCCAAGGTCATTATTGAAAAATATACTCTAGAATGGCCCATAGACCTTATTTTGTGCTTCAAATCCATGTCTATCAATGAAAGAACCATCAATTTTAAGTGCTAAGCCAATTATGACCATGTATTGACATGTGACATGCCACATCAGATCCATCTATGCACTAATGGGGCTTGAAAGTGACTAAATTACTTAATTGGTTTAATATGGACATGTGTCACCTTCTCATTCAATCTTCAAGATAGATCAAATATGCACCATCAATATTTCAAGAAGTCTCTAGGCCTTAACTCCATTGTCAGCCATTGATCTTGATTTTAGCCTCTAATATCTTGGCACTTCGTATCTCCCTGGGTTTTTTTCATCATACGCTATCAATCCTATCACGATAAGGTGTTTTTGCCACATGGCAGTCCTATGTTCATTATGGGCTTTATTGAAAAGTCAACTTTCACTCCACACCAGTAGATCATCCTTCAATAAACAAATATGTGTCACTGATATTTTAAAATAGGCTCAATCTCTAATTTTTGGCACATAATTATTTCACTTGTAATTTTTTGCATTTGTTCATAGGGTCCTTGACTTTTCAACCTTTGCTATGCACCATCATATATTTTTCAGATAGGCCAACATGGTCCATCAGATCATGATCCAAGGACTCAAGTGTGAGTGGTTCCATTTGTAGTTAGTTTTTAATATAGATCTTGTGTCTTTAGATCTTACTCCATCTGGATGAATGTGCATCATCAAATCTCGATCTAAGGGGTGGACTACCATTGTTTGCTCATTATTTTTCTAATGCAGTTATGATGCATCTCATCTCTTCATTTTCTTAGAGCTCTATTAAAACCTTGACTTGATATGCCCCATTGATCAAAAAGTGTACACTTATCCAAATACCATCAATTAATAGGAGTATGCTTGAGTTTTATCATGAACCATGATATTGACCCTTTGAATTCATACTCACATCACCCAATCTCAATTCCATGAGAAAACTTGTGCCATAGATTTCATTCTATTGGGTAGAACACAATTGGTGGCTCCAATATCAAATGAAAAATCATTTAATATACCATAGAACATTTAGACACTGTTGTTTCCATTTAATGGCTACTTCTTACGAATAGAAACACTTGTATACTTGTGTCTTCTATATGATGCACCTTGCCTTCCCACTTCTATTGATCCTTTGAACCCATGATCGAACATAGACCATGGACCTTATTTAACTGTGACTCATCTATAGGCCATGTGGTCTATAAGTTGTATATACCTTTACAAAGGGACAATCAATATGAGTTATTTTCCTATTTGGTAATGCCATGTCACGTTTCCTCATCAATATATTTATTTTAAAAAAATGGTAGTTGCCCCTTTAAAAATCCTTCTTTCATTTCATGCCATCTGATTATCCCTACACAGATCACCATAAACTATTGAGATAGATACCAAAAATTAGATACAATTGGGTATCTTGAAATATTACCTATGATTTTGACACTTGTCACTACCACATTCATCCCATTTGTGTTGAAAATTCCACATTGATATTTTACCATCAGATCTTATTTAGGTGAGTGAGCATGCTCTATCAGATCATAATCTAAGGAGTGAAATGCCATTGGTCGTTATTTACACTTTAACCCAAGGTCATGCCACTTAGCAATCCTGTGGGCCCTCTAAAATCTATCATTTTTCACTTATATCATGTTAATGAGATTTCAACATGTGGAAATCTCACATATTATCACAACTTCATTGAAAAATCTTGACTTGATCCACTTTATTGATTATGACTTGTACGCTTTTATACATATTGCTAATTTTTGATAACATGCTTGATATTTTAACCATGTACCATGAGCTTAACACTTCTCACCCCCATATTTTTCTTGGGTCTTTTTGACTTTTTAGCTTTGATCACACTCTATCGAATCATCTCTCACTGATTCAATACACACTGCTTGATTGTGATCCATTAGGTTAGACATAATTGGCTCTAGATTATTTAGTTAGAGTTTAGGGAAATAAAATACTTAGTACAAAGTCTTGGCCTATGTTTTTATTGCATTAATGAATGTGATAGAATTTTTGGGATATGTCTTTGACCTAAGTTTATAAAAAATGGACCAAGCATTAGCTAGATCATGATAGATAAAAATACCAAGGTCCATGGGAAATAAAAGGGACCAAATACAAATTTTAGACCAAGGTTTCGTTATGTTAATAAACATGATGAAACCTTAGTATAAAATTTTAACTAAGTCTATAGCATATTTAAAGCATTCCTGCATAAATTACTCCTGTCAATTTGAATTTAAATCAAAGGGATTAATTGAGGGAAATTGGAAGCTAGGTCTTAAGGTGCTCAAAGATGAATTAAACTTCATCTCTAATGAACACTTTAAAATACAAAGTGGGCTAAACAAATTAGGTGTCTATGCTTAATAAGAGCTCAATTTCTTCAGTATAATTTTGGGCCCCAACACTAGCTCTAACCTAGGGATGTACACCCCTATGAGTGTGCAAAAAACACCAATATTTAAAACTAGATGCCAATCTATTGGGTCACAAAATCAACACTTAGTTAATTTATATCAATAGAGACTCATGATACTCAAAAAAACATGAAAGATAGATAAAAATCAATCAAGAGGATCTAAAAACAAACACATAACAAAACACATGAAAATAAATTATGCAAGCAAGGACCAAAGCAAAGGGTCAAAAAAATAATAAGGCTATACACAATACAATTATGTAAAAAATTATAAACTAAATTTGGGAAGTACTTTAGATGCCTGCCATTGATTGGTAGCTCCAATGTTTCATCATCTAGGTCTCTCAGGAAGAAAGGGTGTTCCCCAATTCAGCAATTAATGGAATAGGGTCCCATCCATAAGGCATCAAATTTTTCATGCTTTCCTTTCTCCTCATTCTTGTTGTCCCAAATTAAAATCAGATCACCTACTTGGAAGGTCATTGGAGTGACCTTCCTATCAAATATCTTCTTTATATTTTTCTTAAACATGAGGTGTCTCTCATTAGATTGTCTTCTAATTTCATCAAGCTCAATAATCTAGTTCATCCAACTTTCATAGTGGTTTATTTTCTCATAACCTTCTAGTTGTTGTATGATCTAATAGGCTGGTAACTAAAAATTCATAGGAAAAACTATTTGAGCTCCACAGAGAAACTCTAAAGGGATTTTTCCTATAACTATCTTTGACATTATCCTATCATCCCACAATGTAAATTTTAGCTATTCACCCCACTTCGTATTTTCTTCTAAAGTTCATCTAATGATTTTTACCAATTTATTTTTAATGAATTCTTCTTGCCGATTTCCCTAAGGCTTATAATTGAAATCTTAGGTCAATTAAATCCCATACTCTTTACACAATTCCACAAGTGTTTAGCTTTGGAACTCATGGCATTATCAATAATAACTTTGACAGGCACACTAAATGTACAAATAATTAGATTAAAACAAAAAATCCATAACGACTTAGTGTGTAGCCTTCATTATAAGGACCGCTTCAATCCATTTTATGAATTAGTCAATTACAACCAGTATCCGTCTATGTGTAGCACTTGATGAATCAATAATTTCTCCAATATAATCCATTTCACATTATCTAAATGGGACTTTAATTATTATAGGCTATAAGTGGAGAGAACTAGAAGCTTTCATCCTTCCATCAAAGCACTGATATTTCTTGTACTTTATAAATTTTTGAGTAACATCATTGAATATTGATGGAAACTAATAACCAAATCTCAAAAATTGATGAGCTATAACTTTAGGTGCAAAACTGCCACAACATACTCCACTATAGATGTCTTCAAATAGGTCACCAGTTTGTTCTTCTAGAAATAATCATAGGATAAACACATCTAGATTTTTCATTGTATGTCCATTTACAATCACGAGGTACTTTTGGGAAACAATCTTTAAAGTCTTCCTTTGATTCTTGTCCAAGTGAGGGGGAAAATTAAGATTTTGCAAGTAATAGACAATGTCTTTACACCATCTAGACATGTTAAATTGACTCAAGGAATCATCAACATTGAAAATAGTAGTATTTACCTCAATGTCTTGCAAGTTGGTCTCAGTCATGAGCTTTACTAAACCCATCCCTCACACTAACTTGGTGGTTTGAAAATCTATGTCATACTGTTGTAACTTGTTGACCAACTTGTATCTCTTGTTGGAGACATTTGTTTGAGTCAAAATGTCCTTTACCATGGTATATGGGATATAGGCAATAATCTTTGAACTCATAATATAAGGTCTGAATGCTTTAATAGATTTCGAGAGAGTGAAGGCTTATTTTAGCATGATGGTGTAATTCAATTCAGTGCCTTCGATAGATTTTCCAAAGAAATATATTGGCTGCTTATGACCATATTCATTCCTTTTCAATAGGGGCAACAACACTATTATGTGATGCAAAAGAGATTATCTAAAATGGCTTAGTGTAATTAAGGTAGGCCAAAATAGGCGAAGAATTTAGAGATCCTTTGATGTCATTGAATGCCTGCATGACCTTCTCTTCCCATTTTATGGTCTGATCCTTCTTCAACATGTAATTAATAGACAAAGTAATCTCTCCAAATTTTGACACAAACCTCCTTAAAAAATTAATTTATGTAAAGAAAGACTAGATTCCCTTCTTAGACTATGAGATATGCACTCTATCATTAGCTTCCACCCTCTCAGGGCAAATTATGACACCATCCTAGGACACTATATGTCCTAACAACTTGGCCTTTTATATTCGAAAGAAATGTTTCTTTGGGTTAAGTGAAATGTCAAACTCCTTGCATCTGATCAACATTTTCTCCATATGTTCTAAATGTTCTTCTCTAGTCTTAAAATAAGTAGTGATATCATCTTGATACGCAACTATAAACTTGTTAATCATCCCTGCCAAAGCAATGTCCATAGCTTGCTAAAAAAATCCACCAGCATTAATTAACCCAAAAAGCATCCACATATATACTTATGTGCCCCAAGGCATTTTAAGTGCAATATTGTGTCTCTTAGATTCCTTCACCACAATCTAGTTATATCCTAAGAAGTTTTTAAGGTGGAAAACATATATGACCCTATAACATTTTGCAACAGGTTATTCATAGTGGGCATGGGATAATTATATTTTAAATAACCTTTATTAAAATTTTAGAAATCTGCACAGAAGTCAATGTAACCATTTTTATTTGTCACAGGGACTAAACTTACAACCAATGATGAATACCTTTTGGGATGAATGACACTACCATCCCTTCTATTATTTAACTTATCTCACATCTTAGTGGTCAAAATATGGCTAATATATCTTTGTGTCTACATAAAAGGATTGTTATTGGGTTGCAATAGGATGAAATGTTGGAAAACATCTTCCCTATATACATTCACCTCAAAATAAGACCATGCTAAACAATCCTGGTACTTTCTTAGTAGCTTCATGTAAGCTCGCTTCTTAGCTTCACTTAGCTAAGTACCCAGCCAAACCTTCCTTGGATTCTCATGAGAACCCAAATTACACTCAATCATGTCATTTGAAATAAATGAGTTCTGAATCCTTATTCTTTCTGCTCCATCGAGAGATGCTTTTAAACTTACCAATTCTCTATGGAGTATGTTTGTCTTCAACTAGATAATTTCCTTCCTAAACAAGGTTTCTTTTACATTATAAAAATTAACCATAGATTTAAAATTAATGAGTTGATCATAAAACTCATCTTCACAATTCAGAAACATCTTAATTTGTTTATCATCATTAAACACTTTCCAATGATGGACATTGTTTGGGATTGAATGGCTAACATTGATACTAACAATGAGGGTTGGCATTTACAATATAAAATTGAACACCTAACCTTGCAAGTCTTTCAATTTCCTCATTAAAAATTTTATCATGATAAAAAATATTAAATACATCAAAGAATTGAATCAAATCCTAGACAACATTCTGATATATTATTTCAACCTTGTGTTTTTATTTGTGTAAGCATTATGGACTTACTTTACCACTAGCTCAAAATCACCCTTGAAATTCCATCTTTTAATTCCATGTTCATGAGAAATCCATAAACCAAGCAAGAGTGATTCATACTCATCAATATTATTAGTGCACTCAAAGGATAGTTGAAAAGAAAACTTGAAACAATTACCATTAGGGACATAAAATACAAACCCTTCTTCATTTCAAATATTGGAGTAAGCCCCATAAATATACACCTTCCAAACTACACCTTCCCTATTAGGTTCAACATCAAGAGCAACAAGTTATTCAACAATGTCAATATTTATAATAAAGCTTTCTAAATCAACATTTATGTACAATAATTCATTTAGATCATGCTTTAGATCCTCAATGACATGTATCATCTTTGGATCTCTATAAATTTTGACCATCATACCCTATAATGGAATGGTGGTATGAGATAAGTCCATTTGTATACATCCACCCATGCTAGCAGCACATTTACGTGACAATACCATCCCCCAATTTAGTGGTCAGTCTAAAAATACCACTTCCATATTCAAATACTTACTCAATTCACTCTTAATTGCACTACAAACCCCTTGACTTGTCCAACAACTAGAACTTCTCATGATTCCATGACATAAAACTTGTTAATGACTGATGTAATCTTAACTCCAAACTCATTTAAGACACCTAAGGGAATTACATTACAAGAAGCACATGAATCAAACATGCAATTGTTGACAATAAGACCATTTATCAATAGGTTTATATAAAATGGATCCACGTTCAGATGACTTTCTACTAATGTAGTCCCCAAATAAGCTTCGAGAGTGAGTTCAACAATGTCTTCAAGTTATCCATCACTTTATGGGGGTGCTTGGGGTAAATAAATTTCATTTTCAACTAACTTCTCACCAAATTCCAAGTACTCAAATGCTCTCTTTCTATGCTTAGTTATTCTTAATAATTCAATAAGTGGCACAATGATTTTTAGTTGGCTCAACACTTGGATCATATCACATATACTATACTAAGGAAGAGGAGTATTTGGTGGAAGGGTAACAACACCTTCAACTAGAATATACTCATTTAAGGACTGAAGTGGAGTAAGCTAGGGTGGATTTCTATGATTAGTAGAAACATTCAAAGGTGGATTCTTTTTAGCATCATTCACACCCTTAGGAATACTAGATAACAAAGGTAATTTATTTTTAGTGGGATAACCTCTAGGCTTAGCAACATGGGAAACAGGTATTAGTTTGGAAGTATTAGGCACTATCATAGTTTTCTTAGATTTCTTACTTGCATCCACTACCCTTGGATTTTCAAGGGTATTGTCCTGAGGAGTAGCAACTAGTTTCCTAATTCTCAACTAGTGATCCATCTCTTGGGAAACTATTGCATTAATTAGCAGTAGCATGTCCTCAACCAACAAAATTCCTGCATCACATTTTTTAATCATCATTGATATTAATAAGTCAAAATCATGAATAGGTAATTAAAATGCATATGCCATATTAACCTCACAAGAAAATTTATGATTTGGGGCAAATACCTTTTGTACCTCACTCCAAAACTAATCAATAGTAACAACACTAATTAATTCTATGAAAGTGGCTATCTTGCTTTGGGGATTTTGACAATTGAATATCAGAATCTTATCACTCGATGATGCAGACTTAGGTTCATCCACATCTTCATCTATCAGATCAACTATATCACATGGAGGATGTGGAAGGAAGCACTTATCATACCAATTAACATCAATGTAACAACCCACCACATTCACCTTAGTGTGTAAAGGATTAGGTACTTTTTTATAGACCCTTTATTCTGATGTCTATCTATTCTTTTAGCATGTGCAAGCATCTTCCCTCTATCAATGTCTTGATTATGTAAAGTAGGACCCCTTTGTGGTTGATTCAGATTTGAAGCCCTCTCATGATTGGTAGACACATGAGGGACTCCCTTTTTATCCTTGGCAATCTTGTATGACATCTATTTGACAATAGAGGTCATATTCTTAATCATCTCCTCAAGTTTGTCATTCTTAGTGTACTATGTTTTTTTAAGTTTGACCATCTTTACATCAGCCAACTTGTTCATGGGCTTTCACAAAACCTTTATGTTGTTTTCAATTTGGAAGGCCATATTTAATTCTAATCATAGGTTCATGGGAGCCTTGTCCCACAACCAATATGCAACCTTCTTATCAAAGGCATCATAGTATTTTATCAAACACACTATATAACTAGTCTTTATACTCCTGAGTAGCTACATCATAGCTTTGTTAAACCATGTGTTGAAGTCTTGCATGCATTCATTGATGTTCTTTTTTATGTTTTCAAACTCATCCAAAATAAACCTTTGATCAGCTCTTTTACCATATTGAATTCCTAAAACATTCTTCATTTCTTCCCATGAATTAATGGACCCAGGGGGAAGAGAATTTCACCAATCTCATGCACCTTCTTCTAGCATGTGTACAAATAATTTAATACACATATCTTGGTGATCAACCTCATAATATTTGATGATATTGTTAAAATCCCTTAGATTTTGATCACCACTTACTGCATTATTACCCTCAAATTAAGGAAGACATTTCCTTACTTTATTTGGGAGATAATTAGGATAACCTTCCATGTCATCAAAATTTATAGGTCTAAATCTAGGAATGTGGAATGCAGGATGTTCATTCTCATCTACATCCCTATGCCGCATGATTTGTTCAATTAAAGGTTCAAGAATAAGTGTCAAGTGGATGTGAGGGGGTCAATGAGGTGGACTTTGTGGATCAAGATTAGTAGGGGATTTAGCTGGTTGAGAAGGAGTTGAGTTGTAAGTAGGACTATGAGTTTTAGAATGACTAAAAGAGCTACTAAAATCCTCAATAATGGGAATTTCAACAAAAATTTCAATATTACCATAATATTGATATTCAATACATTATTTACTAACTAAAATTTTCCCTACAACAAGGCTCCAAATGTGTCTACTTCATCTTTGATAAATACTTAGGGGCAAGACAAGTTGTTTGGATGGATAACCTTTGAAAGATGATCTCAATCCTTTTATATTTTTAAACAATAAAATAATCATAGTTGAAATTTAACATAGGTATTCAAACTAGGTATTAATCTTTCTTAAAACTAGATGATAAAATCATAATCGCCACTAGAATCAATATTCTAGAATATAAAAGTTAAAAAACTAAGTACATTGAGATGCTCCAACTGTGATAGAGGTAAAAAATTATACATGGTCATTATTTAAAAATATTCTCTAAAATAGCCCATTGATCTTCTTCTCTACTTTAAATCTTTGCCCATCCATGAAATCACTACACATTTTAACTCTTGAGCCAAGTATTACAACTTATTGATATGTAGCATGCCACATCAGATCTAGTTAGGCACTCATGAGACTTAAAAGTGACTAAGTTGCTTAATTTGATCAATCTAGAAACATGTCACCATCTCGTGTAATCTTCAAGATGGATCAAATACAAACCATCAATATTTTCAAAAGTCTTCAAGCCTTGACTCTATCACTAGCCATTGATCTTGATTTTAGCCTCTAAGATCCTACCACCTAGTAGATTCACATTTTTTTGCATCTCACACTATCAGTCTTACTGGGCTAGTTCACTTTTACCATGTGGTGGTCCCGTGTTCATTTTGGAGTTTATTGAAAAGTCCACTTTTACTCTGCACTAGTAGATCATCCTTGCACAAGCAAATGTTTATTATTGATATTTTAAAATATGATTGATCTCTAATTTATGGTATGTAGTTATGTCAATTATCATTTATGCATTTATTCATAGGTTCCTTTAATTTTTAGCCTTTGATAAATAATGTTAGATCTTTTTTGGGCATGATGATGCACTGTATTAGATCATGATCCAAGGAATTAAGTGTGATTGGTTACCTTTAGAGTTAGTTTTTAATATGGATCTCATGATATTAGATATTGTTCCATCAAGATGAATGTGTATTGTTGGATCTCAATCCAAGGGGTGGACCACCATTTGTTGATCACTATTCTATCTAACATGGTTATGATGGGTGTCATCTCTAAATTCACTTTATGCTCTGTTGAAACCTTGATTTAATATGCCTTGTCGATTAGAAGGTGTACTCTTAGCCACATACATGTATTAATAGCAATATGCTTGAGTTTTATCATGCACTATGAGATTGACCCTTTGAATTCAAACCCACATTATCTAATCTCAATTACTCGAGTAAATACATGTTGTCGAATGTGATCTTTTCGGTAGATTGTGATTGGTACCTCCAAGGTCAAATGGAAAATTATTTAATATTGTGTCTTATACATGATGTATCTTTTATTCTCACTTCTATTTATACATTGAACCTAGGATCGAATGTGGACCATTGACCTTGTTCAACTCTGACTCACCTACAGGCCATGTGGTCTATAAGTTGCATATGCCTTAAGAAAGGGATATTTAATGTGAGTTTTTTTAATTGTGTAAATTCCATGTAACTTATACTCATTATTTTTTTTATTTTTTTTAATGACTATTACCCCTTTGAAAATCTTTCTTTCATTTCACACCATCCGATTATCCCTGCATGGATCACTTCAGATCAGTTATCTAGTTTTGAAAGATCAAATGCCATTGGTTGTCCTATAATATTTCCTATGGTTTTGACACATATCACCATTTTTTTCATCTCATTTGTGTTAAAAATCCCACATCAATCTTAAACCATAAAATTCTGCTTGGGTGAATGAGCATGCTGCATCAGATCATGATCTAGGGAGTAGAATGCCATTGGCTATTATCTATACTTGGCCCCAAACTCATGCTACTTGGTAGTCCCACATTCCTTCTGCACTATGTACTCTATCAGTTCTGCTAGGTTAATGGACTTTCAAAATGTGGTGATCTCACATTTGCTCAAAGTTTCATTTGAATGTCTTGACTAGCTAGACTCCATTGATCAGAATCTATATATTTTATCATGTACCATCAATTTATGAGAACATGCTCAAGATCTTAACCATATACCATGATCTTGACACGTGTTGCCCTTCTACTTGTCTTAGGTATTTTTTATTTTTAACTTTGATTATGATCTATTGGATCATCTCTCCCTAATTCAGTGCACATCATTTTATTGTGATCTATTGAGTCAAATGTAATTGGCTCTAAATTATTAAGTTAGAGTTTAGGGAAATACAAGACTTAGTAAAAAGTCCTGGCCTATGTTTTTGTTTCATTAATGAATATTATAGAAGCTTTGGGATATGGATTTAAACTAAGTTTATAACAAAGTGTCCAAGCATTAGCTAGACCATGATAGATGAAAACACAAGGGCCATGGGAAATAAAAGGAACCAAAAATGAATTTTATATTAAGTCATGGTTGCATTAATAAACATGAATAAAACATAGTATAAAATTTGAATTAAGTTTATGTCATATTTAAAGCGATCCCACGTAAATTTCTCCTACCAATTTGAATTTAAATGAAAGGGTCTAATCGAGGGAAATTGAAATTTGCGTCTTAAGGTGCTCAGACATGAATTCAACTTGACCTTTGTTGAACACATGAAAAAATGAAGTAGTCTAAAAAAATTAGTCACTTATGCTTAATAATCTCTCAATTGATTTAATGTAACTTTGAGCTCCAACAGTACCATGGTTTTTAGATTAAAAAAACATGATTTTACTTAAAAAAATTATAGTCACTAGAAATTTACACCATCCCATTTCTCAAATAGTCAAATAATCAATCAATTTGGTGATCAAAAAATGAAAGGCACATATAAGATATTTTTTGTTACTATAGTCCACAAGATTGAGTAGAAAAATTTCATGGAAGAAACTTTTTAAGTAATTTTAAATCAATGTGTTTTTAATCACAATCCTTGATTCATCATCAAGACAAAACTATGTATAGAGCTACAAGACCTACTTATTTATAAATATTGTTCATGGTGACTCAAGATGTTTGAAAGGCTAGAATTTTACCATTAGTTTAATGAATATTGATCTATAGTTTTTTAAAAATAAGAATAACTTAGTTAGGTATGTCATTCGAAGGAATCTCTGACATAACCTTTTCATGGAACACAAGAATGTTTTTAATACAGAGTAGTTGGCTGTTAATTTCAAATTATAAGATTATTTTTGGTTGTTATAAAGATATTATTAAATTAATTTCATGTTATTATTAATATAATTTAGTTAAACAAAGAAAATGAAATAAGATCAAAAAGTATTCAAGCCTAGAGATGAAAGAGTTTTGAAATGCAGTCACAATTAAAACTTAGACTACCACATGAAATATAATGAATCAAAATAATATCAAGACCAAAATTATAATAGGTCAAGATCTATAATTATAGCTTAGAATTGTCTCATATTGATTTCCTTTAAATAATTACAAAAAGATGCATAAATAAGCCTCAACTCAGAATTAGAGTTAACCTGCAAAATTCAAAAAATAAAAAATAAAAAAACCTTTTATTTTTAGCATCTGTTATTTTTAGTAATATTTGCATGTAAGCGTGTGAATCTATAAAAATATCCTAAAATACTCTTAAAACTAAAATTACCCTAATGGACAAACTTCAATTGAAGTTGATGTCTAGTTATAAAAATATGCAATTTCTAAAAGTAAAAAAAATCTTAAAAAAACATTAAATTTTAATTTTGGACCCCCAAATGGTCTTGTTTGGCCTCTAAAAAAATTCAAAAAATGCCTCAAGCTTTTTAATACAGTCATTTTGGAATGTGGATGATCTCAAATGGAGTTACGGATCAAAATTTATGGCCTCTAGATGTTGGTTTATTTTTTCTACATCAAAAGAGTTTTTAAATTTAGTAATTATGGGCCTCCAAGCTTGATTAAGCCCTAATCCTTCATCATGAATTAATTTTTGAGTGTGTCATTGTATCTTTATATATTTTCTTATCTTGAATTTTTATAATTTGGTCTTCTACAACAAGAACCTTTATTTCATTACTGGAAATGGAATGTTTAGTTTTGTTTGAGTGTTTAATTAGTTGTAATTTTTATGTCTTATCTAGTCTAATTCCAAGTGAATGTTATTTCATCTTAGTCAAGAAATATTTCCCTATTTTACTGATGTAGGGAATACCACAAGAATACTCAATTTTATAAACCTCATTTTTTTCAAATGTTCCACATGGTCCTTAACCAGTTTTAAAGACTGTCTAAGATTGTTTATAGGTAGGAAAGTATTGGAGATGTTTTGTAATTTCAATATCTTATAACTATATTACAAACACTTTCAATTTATGGTAAGAAGGATACAATACTTGTTGTTGAGGTATCTCTTATATAATTATTAATATGATATTTCTTTGCATTTTTAAATACCCTTGATATTTATTTTCATTTGTATACAGTCTTCTTTCAAACATCTTTTATATGGTCTAGTTCTTGTTCTAAGTTGTTGTTATTACACACTCTTAAAGCCATAGTGGTCAGAATCCTTAACACTCCTACCTTTTATGCTGGGTGATGGTGAGAGATGGCATGAAAATAAAGATCTATGTGAGTGATCTTTTTGGTATACTTTGTGTTCCACAGATCCAACTTCATTGAGAGAAAGGAGGACATCTAATTAAGGTAAGTTACCTTCTTGTTCTACATATTTAGTGAATTGAATAATAGGAACTAAACTATTGAGATGAGCATGAAATTATTCTAAGGTGTCCCTAAAATGTTTAAAAAATAAATTTGAGTCATCAACATATCTCTTCCACTATTTAGGTTTTAAGGGAAAAGAGTAAAGATCTATTTCTTACAAAAAACTATCTATAGGTTAGTTAAAATTAGAGAATGAGGGGAACCCATCGTCATCCCCTTTGATTTTTGATAAATGACTCCTTTAAATCTTGTCTTCTTGTTGTGGATTTTAATTTTCTATTCTTTATGTATATTTATTCATAACTCTTGTTATTATGATTTTATGAAATTATTCCACAGTAATTTTAGTTTTATTTCTAACAATTGATATCAAAGATTCAGTTATATTTTTAGAAGTGTTTAATCACAATAAGGGTTATCAATTGACGTGGGAACTATGGATGATGATAATATATCAAATTTTGAAAAGGTAAATGGGTATATCTTTGGTCTATGGAAGAGGAAAAGTAAATCAACCAGTGGGTACATCAGATGAGGCTTGGGATCCATTTGATAAGAGAGCACTTAGGGCCATCTGATTATTCCTTGCATCTTTGGTCACATTTAATATATAAAAGGAGAAGACCACAAAAGGTCTTATGAAAGTGTTAGGGAAGCTATATGAGAAACCCTCTACTTATAATATGATATTTTTAATGAAAAATTATTTAGTATGAAGATTTATAAAAAAGGTTTAGTTGTTGATCATTTGAATGAGTTTAATAAAATTGTGAGTATGTTGAACTCTATATAAATTTAATTTTATGATGAAGTCAAGGATCTAATTATTTTGCGTTCCTTACTAGAGAGTTGGAATACCTTGATAATGGCTTAGAGGAAATTAGTCTCTAACAATGCCAAGTTGAATTTTGAGGATGTCATAGGAGTAATCCTTACAGAGGAAATGTGACAAAAAATCTCTAGGGATAATTATACTTTAGGTGATTCTTTGGCAGTGGCGAGTAGAGGAAAAAAATATAGAGGAAAACGAAAGTGTGGAAAGGCAAATGGTCATGGAAGGTCAAAATCAAAGAGCAAGATGGCATGATGTCACTATGGAAAACTTGGGCATGGTAAGAAGGATTGTTGGCCTCCTCAAAACAAGAATAAAAATCAAGAAGAATCTAAGGAGGTGAATGTGGAAATAGGTAATATTTGTCAGGATTCATTAATTTTTTTCATAGATAATATTCTTGAGTCTTGGATTTTAGATTCAAGGGCTTGTTTTCATGCTAGAAGCACATAAGTATTATTTATTGATTATGTTCAATGGGATTTTGGACATGTTTCTTTTGGTGATTATGAGCCTTAAAACATAGTAAGAAAAGGATGTGTTTAGGTAAAGATGTAGAAAGCGAACACTTCACCACTGAAAGATGCCAGGTATATGTCTAAGTTGAGATAGAATTTGGTATCTGTTGGGTAGCTAGGTAATGAAGGTTATATGGTGACCTTTTAAACAAATTTGTAGAAGGTGATCAAGGGTGGTCTTATGGTATCAAGAGGTAATAAGTTTTTACCTTGTATTTATCAAGTAGTGATGATTTATGTAGTTTAGTTGCTATAGATGCAGATGCAACTTTATGTCACAATAGGCTCGGTCGCATGAGCCAAAAGGGCATGGAAATTTTAAGGATAGGTTGAAAAGATTAAAAGGGTTTGATTTATATTTATATAAATAATGTGTGTAAAGAAAATAAAAAATGGAAATGTTTGTCAGGGTTAGACATACGAGGAAGGAGAATAAGTTGGAGTTGGTTCATTCAAATCTATGGGGGCTAGCTCAGGTGTCTTCTATCAATGGGTCATCTTATTATTTCACTTTTATTAATGATGAAACTAGGAAAGTTTTGGTGTATGGAATTATGAGAAAATATGATGTGTCTGGTACATTTAAAAGATGTAAATCCTTGATTGAAAATGAATTAGGTCTCAAGTTAAAATGTCTCATGTTAGAAAATGGTGGAGAATATTGCAACAATTAATTTTTTTATTACTATTCTAAAAAGGGAAATCACAGATAGAGGATAGTTCCAAGAAATCCATAGTATAATGGAGTTTTATAAAGGATGAATAGGACTATCATGGAATGTTCTAGGAGCATGAGTTTGCATGTTGGACTGCCCATTTAATTTTGAGAGGAAGCAGTAAACATGAATATATATCTGATCAATAGAGAACCTTCACCTTACCTAGATGGAGGCATACCTAAGGAAGCTTGGTTTGGTAAGAAGGTTGTTTTTTATTTTCTTACAATATTTGGATGTGAATTTTTTGTTCGTATTGATAAAGATGATAAGAACAAGTTAGAGGCTAAGTCTAAAAAATGCACCTTTATTGGTTTTAGTGAGGATGACTTTTGTTTTTAAATATGGAGGATTAAGGATAAGAAAATCCTTTATTATAGGGATATCATCTTTATTGAAAAATTCAGGTATAAATATTAGTTGCAGGATTAGTGAGAATTATAGAAAAGAGTACACACTGTTGGAGGATATTCTAGATGATAAAGTGTCCAAGTAACTAGGAAAGTCACCTACTCCACATGAACCCTAAACTCCTAAGGTGAGAAGGTCTTCTAGGGTAAAAAGGGAACCTAAATGTTTTTCTCCATATCCTAATTATCTATTACTAACTTAAAATATAGATCTATAATTATTTGAAGAAGAAATATATGTAGATGTTAGGAAAAAGTGTAAATAAGCAATGCATGAGGAGCATCAGTCTCTCATGGAAAATCAAACTTGGAATTTATAAAACTGACTTAAAGGTAAGAGAGAATTGTAGAACAAGTTAGTGTACAAAATTAAAGAGGATGATGGAGGAAATAAAAGGTACAAGGATCGATTGGTGGTAAAGGGGTGTGCACAAAAGAAAGGAACTAATTTTAATGAGATTTTATCTCCACTAGTTAAGATGACTTCTATTATGACTATTCTTGGGATAATGATAGGGGAAGACTTGCACTTAGAGCAGATGGATGTGAATAATATATTACTTCATGGTTTTTGGAAGAGTACATATACATGGATCAGCCATAGGGACATGAGGTCATAGGGAATACTAACATGGTTGTAAACTGAAGAAGAGCTTGTATGGCTTGAAATAAGCTCTATGACATTGGTACAAGAATTTTGATAATTTTATGGAGTAGAAATAATCTAGGTGTAATTTAGACCATTTCATAAATATCAATAATTTTGATGAATTTAGTTAAATTATTCTATGTCTATATGTGGATGACATGTTGGTTCCAAGTAAGAACATGTAGGAAATAAAGGTACTCAAGAAACAGTTTGGTAATTATTTTGATATGAATATTTTAGGGGTAGTAAAATAAATACTTGGTATGAGAATAAATCAGGATAAGAAGGAACAAAATATAAATTTATCTTAGAAAGAATACATTAAAAATGTCTTGGAGAGTTTTAATATGAAGGATGCTAAATTAGTTTGGACTCCATTGGCAGGCCATTTCAAGTTATCAAAGGAGCAGTGTCCCAAGACATAGGAGAGAATTCAGGTGTCTTTGGTACCTTACTCATAAGTAGTTGGTAGATTGATGTATGTCATGGTATGCACTAGGAAAAATATTTTCCATGCAATGAAAGTAATAAGTAGGTACATGAGTGATCTAGGTAGATAACACTGGTCGGTAGTGAATTGGATTCTTTAATACTTGAGAGGGACTATGGGGATTATTTTAAGATATGGTGGATTTGAAAACACTTTGCATGGTTATGTAGATTTAGACATAAATGGAGATTTATATAGAAGGAGGAACATGACATGATATGTATTTACTACAGTTAACATAGCGCTGACCTAGATTTAATGACTACAAAAGCTTGTCTCTTTATCAGCTATAGAGGTCGATTATGTTGCTAACATAGAGGAAAGAAAAGATATGACTTGGTTATAGAATTTATTTGATGAGTTGGGGCATAATTCAGAGGAAGGGAAGCTATATAGTGATATTTAGAGTTTTATACACATAACAAAAAACTCTGCTTTCCACTTTAGGAAGAAACATAAATAGTAGAGGTACCATTTCATCAAGATAGCTTTGGACGAATAAAATTTGAAGATGAAATAAATTCATACCATTAAGAATCCTATAGATAGGATGACCAAGGTGGTCATAATGGATAAATTGGATCCATTTTTAGCTTTGGTTGGCCTTCATAGATGATAGTGGAGGGTTGAGAAGCTTGCTTAGAGGAAATCAGTCTCCAAGTGGGAGTTTGTTATTTACAAATCCTATTTATAGATTAAAATGTATTTCAAATATTATATATTAAAATTTACTATAAAATCTTAGTGTATTATTTTTGAGGTTCATGGATAATACATTAAAAAAAATTGGACCCCCTTAATGGGGAACTGTTATGGGTTGAATTGGCCCATGGTTTTGGTACCCATTGTCCTATAAAACCACTATGATTAGTTATTTATTAATTTATTGTTTATATAAACATACAATAGGTAATAAATTAGAAGAGATAATTGGGTTTGATAATGAAGAACAAAGTGTGTGAATTCATGTGTGAATTTGAGAGAGTTTATTGAGTGCAACTCTAAACAATATTTATGCATTATAATTATGAGAAGACTAATCTGAGAGTGGAATGTAATCTTGTTGACTTTTAATAAAATATGAGAAAGTGTTTCTTTGTGGATGTATCCCAAACTTGGTGAACCATGTTAAATTTTGTCTTCTTATTTTGAATTTTTATTTTTTCTTTATGTATCTCTATTCATAACTCTTGTTATTGCGATTATGTGAAATTATTTTGCATTAATTTCTATTTTATTCCTAAAAATAATTACCTAGTTTGTTATGAGATTTCATCACTATGTAAAATGTTCAAGGGTGTATGTGACTTAATTTAAAGGTCTAACAATGTTTCCTTCAGAATATCCTTGTGATTAATATGTTCTTGTGCAAGCTATGTGACATGTTTGAGCAAGATGGTATAATCAAATTTTGATGCATTTGAATGTTCAGTATATGTATGATTCCAATGATTAATTTATGATGGAAAGGATTCATGTTGTTTTTATAAGGTTTGAGATTCCATTGGAGGTCATAGGAAGTATTTGGAATGCTTGTGTGTTTGTCTAGGTCATTGTTGTCTACTTGTCAAATCAGGATGAGAGAACAAGTTGGCGATGTTAGAAATCACATGTAGGAAGTTTTATGGAGGACATACATTTAAATTTTAAGGTCCATTAGATGTATAGAGAAAAATAATTTAAAGGTCAAACATGGCTTCCTAGGCTAATTTCATGATTTTCATTCTAAGCCATTTTTGCATAAATATATTACTGTTGAAATTCAAATATTTGAATTTTACAAAGGAAACTAATTGTCATTATTTGATTTATATCTTGAGAAAATGAAATAATTTAATGATAGTGTGAAAATAATAGTTGTATAAGACTCTAGGATATAAAAAAAAAAATGGTTTAAATCCATGATTAGTCATACAATTTGATTTATGGAGCTTTAAAGTTGACTGAGGGTTTGACTCTCTTCTATAAATGACCTGAGAAGAATATTTATATTTTTGTGGATCTTTTTGGATATTTAATGATGATTTATATGTTGTATAGTCTTTTAGACTCCTTGAGGATCATCTAGATGGATTTTGGAGGTTTTACTAATCCATTTAGTTTAATAACAAATGTTAACAACTTGTCTCTTCCTTTATCCATCATGGTGGTTAGGGTTAATACATTGAATTGATAGATTTGAGCTATACAAAGGCATATTGAGATGGTTTTGATATTTGGATGATGTATTATGTGTCTTGAGGAATATAAAAATTCTCTTTTAAGTATTTTTGTGTTATTATTCTTCTCAATGAAGTGTTAAAGGGATGAATAGGTATCCATGATACCTATTGGAAGGGTGAGGACAAATGGAGTATTCACAACCTAAGCGAGTGACATGGAGTGTTGTATCACCTATTGAGAATGTAGAGGGAATGATGGACCTTATGGTATAGTATATAAAATATTTTTCTTGTTTAGTGAGTTTTATTTTATTGTAAAAGAGTTCACATGTAACATGTGGCTAATGAGGGCTAACGTATTAGCCCTAATGTGTAGGTTAGTGTCATTTAAAATATGTCCAACCTAGAGATGGGTTAGTTACAATATGAAATGTGTCATAATTGATAATTTTGTGTTGGTTAAAGTATGTAATGTGATTTATCTAATAAGGAGAATTGCTTGAGTGAGTGTGTGGTATAAGAGATTGCCTAATAGGCTTGTTTGCGATAATTAGACTATGGAAGTGTCAAGTGAATGAGATAATAATTTTTATAAGGGTAAGAGGATAGGAAATTTATCATAAAATCATTTTGAATATGTGTTAAGGTTATAAAAGTGTTTTTTGTATGTCGTGATCAAGTAAGTTGATTTGTTTGAAGGTTATTAGGCCTATTTTCCTTAGGTGACCTAGTGCAAAGGTTTTGATTGGAAATAAATAGAAGAACAAGGTAGAGGTTATGTGAGGATGATATTCATGTTGATTAATTACTATATTTTCATCTTAGAACATCAAATTGTGAAGTAGGGATGGCTTCAAAGTCATGAGTATCTGTATGAGGGGTGTTTGAGTAAAGAAGAGAAAGAGTTATTATATGCCTATGTAAGAGATAGATTTGAATTTATATGAACTATAAAAGACTGTCATAAATTATGTAAGGGATAAATAATCAAGATGGAGTTTCAAATTATTGATTTACTGGGTGCTTGATTAGCAAAGGGTGTTGTATCCTCTTGATAAGTTGGTTCTCGCTAAAGTGAAGTGGGTGCTTGGTGAATTTGAGGGGTTGGTGATCCTATGTAGTGGGTTCTTCACTAAAGTTGATTATTTATGATCTATTATAGTATTGTAGTCCATTTTTTTTAGGCTTGATATTGGTTTTTATTCCCCATGAGGGTTTCCCACATAATTCATGTGTTTTTTATTTGATCTTGCACTATTTTTTTTGTTCATTGCAATCAATGGTTTATATGCCTCATAATTGCTTCTGTTGAATAGTTAAGAATTAGAAGAAGTAGAATTCAAGTTGATTTTATTGCATCACTGATTCACCCCCCAAGTCTTGATTATTGTGATTTCAATAATTTTTATCAGATAAGGTCCTTTTTAGTATGCCTAACAGCATAAAGGAGATTCTATGAAGCACAAAATGACTAAGCAGTTGAGGAGGGAGAATCAAGATTTGAAGTTTTTGGAGAATGTTTTTGAGGAGAATGTATGGTATTTGAACTCTAAGATAGATATTAGAGAAAAATAAGATAATATGTCTATTCAATGTATTAATTATTATTTAGGGGATACAAAGGCAGGTTTGAGATCAAATGAGGATGAGTGTGATCTATTGAAGAAAGAGATAGATTCTATGAAAATTGAACATTGGTAGCTCATGATCAAGGTGAGTAAGATTGAGAAAGAATAAAACATATCATATTAAGTTAAGAATAAAATTAATAAGTCCATCAGGCATTGAAGTGTATTTAGGTATACAAGTTGTTTTCATGGCCATTGTCATTCTTGTTATCAATATTGTCATAAGATAAGGGATTATATAAAGATGAGATCTAAGAATGAGCATTCATAGAGCTATAAAAGAAGGAAAAATTATTATTGGATAAATCATAACTTAGATCAGTCAAGAGGTATGCTGAATAATATTATTTGCTATAGCTACAATAAATTAGCACACATTGTCAAGTTCTGCAAAAATAGTTTGAAGAATAACTCAAGTCATGACAAGAAGAAAGATGCTCATAAGAGATTATTAATGGTGTGGATACCTAGGAATATAAAATAAGATCAGTTTGAGTCCAAGAGTCAAGATGGACTCCACGTCATGGTAAAAGAAGAATCAAATAAAAAAGTAAGGAAATCTTGTTGCTAGGTATTATTAAAGAGATAATAGGCTCTAATTCTAATTTTCTAATGATTCAAAGTGAACTTCCTATTATATTTGAGAAATATCCTTATCAAGATTTCCTATTTTCATCATGTGTTGAAAAATAAATAAAATTAAAGATGAAGAAAATTAAGGATGATGCTTTAAATGTGATGGTATATCATGAATTTTGTCTATCAACCCAGTTGGTAAATGAAAAGGGTAATGAGTTAAAGAAGTTTGACAAGCCTAAAAGGACTCTAAAATAAAGAAATAAATCTCATAGGTTGAAGAGGATAAAAAAATTAATAGAAGAGATGTGGGCATCTCCTAGATTCACATTATTCTAGGACCCTTTGTGTGGGGTGTCTCTTCCAGGATTCAAAGAGACACTTATCAAAAAGAAGCATGATGGATGGTAGTTGGGTTGTGGATGGAGTTGTAGGACAAGAAAGGTATGTAAACTAGTTTTAGTTGTGTATTCCTATTTATTGTATCTCTGCTTGTTGAAGAATGAATGCTTGTGAAGATGCTCAGTGTTTCTATCTTAAGAGAGAGTTAGCTTGTTGGACATGATAATGCTTTGGATGCTCATGTTTCCAATTAATACCCTGGTGTCTTAGCCCATGTGGGTTAGTGACCTTCACAAAGGATTTTAGTTTTGAGGTTGCCTAATTAATTGATGTGGAAAAATGGGTACTCAAAAAGTATTTCAAATTCATTTGGAAGTGTATAGTTTTTTCTATGGTTGAGCATTTGTTCAAATAAAGGGTCGATTGGTAGGTTTGTTTGTGAATGAGCTATTTTGTAGAGGAAGAGTTGGATGATGATTATTGGCATGCATGACAAGGCATATGATTGTGCTCTCTATATGAAGATTCAAGTTATGAATGTAAGTACATAGGAAGTTACATTCTCTATAAGGTTCAGGTCGCGTTACTTTGCTTCTTGACAAGGCTAGGTGATTCAAATGGACTGTTTGGTCTTTTTATGCAAAATACCAAGGTATGATTGTTTTCATATGAATTTTTTAGTTGATTTTGATCATCTTTCATGTTTTAAGAATGGCTTCAATATCTGTTGGTGATCATGGAGTTGGCTTATGAGACTAAATTAGAAGACAACTAAGAAGATTCTTCCTAGTTTGAGTTGGTTTGAAGGTGATCAAATGTTGTCTAAGCTTAAATGAATTAGGGTGAGACTCTTTCAATTTTCATGAGGTGTGATCACTCTTTGTTTCTTGATATTTTTCATTTCTTCTTGAAGGAGTAGAACATGCTCAAGATGGTGTGTTTTCAATGAGTAGGTCGGTGAAAATCTTGTTAAAAATGGTATGATCAATGACATGGACAAAATTTTTGGATGTTCCTAAGGTCTAATGAATTTTACATGAGATTCACATGTTCTTTAGTTAGCCCACTTTGTCACTGTTTCAAAGAGGGAGATGAATTGGAGAAGAGAAGAAAGAGCTCGAGAAAGGGACAGATGATTTGATAGCTTTGTGGTGTTCTTTGTAGGTGTTGAAGCCAATGAAAAATGGGGATATTATTGGAGTATTGTTAGTGTCCCTATTGTTTTTGAGAGTGTTCATGAGGTGTCAAGTGTGCTAGTTTGTCTATGACAAAGTGTGCCAAGGTATCTTAAGTGAGATATGTTCATTGATGTTTTTTTGAGGCATAATTGCCTAGTTTATTATGAGATTTCATCAGTATGTAGAAGGGCCAAGGGTGTGTGTGACTTACTTCAAATTTATAAGAATTTTTCCTTAAGAATATCCTTATGATGAATATGTTCTTGTGTAAGATATGTGACATGTTTGAGCAAGATGGTATAAACAAGGTTTGATGCATTTGAATGTTGAATATATGCATGTTTTATATGTTCAATGTATGATGTAAATGCTTCATGCTATTTATCAGAAGTTTTAGAATCCATTAGAGGTGATAGAAATACTTTGGAATGCTTGTGTGATTGTCTAGGTCAGCCTAGTCTACTTGTCAAATCAAGATGAAAGAGAAAGTTGGTGATATCAAAATTCACACGTGTGAAGGTCTCAAGAGCAATTTGATGTATGGATGGAATCCATTATGAAAGGAAAACATATGTTTAAATTTTTAGGTCCATCAGATGTATATAGGAAAAGTTATTAAACTTAAAATAGGGATTCTTTTGTTTATTTCATCATTTCCATACTTCACCATTTTTGCATAGAAATATGACCATTGGAATTCAAATATTTGAATTTTAAAAAGGAAAGTAGTTGTGATTATTTGATCTATATCTTGCAAATTAAATAATTTGATGATGTTGTAAAAAGGAAAGTTGTAGATGACTCTAGAAAATATCCATAAAATATAGTTTAAGCCTTGATTGGTCTAATAGGTGTATTTATAGAGATTCAAGGTTGACTAAGAGTTTGAATTTATTCTACAAATGACTTGATAAAGATGTTTGTGTTTTTATTGATGGTGTTTGGATCTCTAATGATGATTTATCTATTGGAGAGTGCTGTAGACTACTCGATGATCATCTGAATGGATTTTGGATGTTTGACCAATCGATTTAGTATATGAACAAATGTTAAAAAGCTATATTTTTCTTCATCCATCATAGTGGTCATGGTTAATTCATTGAATTAATAGATTTTGGAGGTTTGATCAATTGATTTAGTATATGAACAAATGTTAACAAGTTGTATTTTCCTTCACTCATCATGGTGGTCATGGTTAATCAATTGAGTTATGCAAAGGTGCCTTGAGATGGTTTTAATCTTTGGAGGATGTCTTATGGGTCATGTGTCATATACCCATGCTCTTGGAAGTGGTCTTGTGTTACTATTCTGCTTGATGAAGTGTTAAAGGGGTGAATAGGTATCCATGGGACCTATTAGAAGGGTGAGCTCTAATGGAGTCTTGATAAAGTAAGTGAGTGACATGGACTATTATATGACATATTGAGCATGTATAGGGCATGAAGGACCTTGTGGTTAAGTATCTAAGAGGTTTTTCTTATTTAGTGAGGGCTATTGTATTGTAAAAAAAGTTCACATGTAATGTGTAGCTAATGAGAGCTAATGTATTAAGCCTAGTGTGTGGGTTAGTGCCATTTGAAGTATGGCCAACATAGACATGGGTTAGATAGGATACACAATGTGTCCTAATTAATATTTTTGTGTTGCTTCAGTTATGTAATGTTGAAGCAAAAAAAGGCCAACTTTTAGAGGCCATAACTTTTGACCCATAACTTTGTTTGAGCTTTTCTATGCACCAAAATTACTATCTCAAAAATTTCATTGCTTCCCTATGTTGCTAACTTATCTTAGAGTCATCTTAGAAAATGGTTTATTGGTTAAATGAGACCATTTTAGGTCCAAAATTATAGTTTAATGATTTCTTTGGGATTTTATTATTTTTAGAAGTTGTATATTTTTATGACCAAACGTGAACTTCAGTTAAATTCATCCTATAGGATTATTTTTGTAGTTAGAATATTTTGATATATTTTTAGAGATGCACGTGCTTTTATGTGAGACTTACTAGAAATAGAAGCAACTAAATATATAAGTTTTTTCTAGATTTTATTTTTTTAGAATTTTGCATGTCAACTCTAATTTTGACTTGAGGCTTATTTATGCATGGCATGATTTGTCATTATTTCAATTCAATCAATATGAGTCAATTATTAGTTATTATTTTAGATCTTCGCTATTGTAATTTTTGGTTGTGATAGCAATTTTGGTTCATTATCTGGTATCAAAGAAAGGTTAAATCTTGGAGGAGTAAGAAATGGTGAGAGGATGAGGAGGTTTTATGTAGATGAACTGGACTATACAAGAGATATAGAGTCAAGTAAAACAATGAATAGAGGATATCGCCAATCAAAGAAGAAGACAAGGTGATGATGAAGCATAAGAAGAAAAAGATCATGATGAAGAAATTCAGCAAGAAGAAGAACAACAAAATCAACCACCATCGATGGAAGAAAGGATGGTTTCAGATTTAGAAGGAAGAAAGAAAAGACTCAAAGTTGATGTTCCAAATTATGGAGGTAGTTTAAAACTAGAGGATTTGATAGATTGGATAAACACGATGGACAAGTTCTTCGAATGGAAGACTATGAGAGAAGACTAGAAGGTAGAGTTCACATACACAAAATTGAAAGGTCATGCAATGATTTGGTCAGATCTCCTACAAAAAGAGAGATAGAGAAAAGATAAAGAGAAGATGAATTCATGAAAAAGATGGAAAAGATTTTGAGGGAAATTTTTTTTCCTGTGGATTATACATAGACCCCATACAAAAGATTCTAGAATTAGAGGAAAAAGTATCACATTATACAAGAGTGTAAAAATGAGTTTTATAAGATTTTCATACGAGTGGATCATGATGAAAATGAAGAGAATATGGCTGAAAGGTATCTAAATGGTTTGAAATTTACTATTCATAACGAATTACGAATGCATAAAATACATAACATGGAGGAGGTTTATCAATTAGCTTTGAAGGTAGAAGAAGAAAAAAATAGACAATTATTTTTGAAGAATGTCTCTTGGTCCAAGAAGAGGAGGATCCCCTCTAATAAGGGGATGAGGTGGGTTTAAAAACACCATAGGTGGGTCTAATAATAATAAAGGTGAATTGTCATGTGGTGTAGAAAGATAAGATGAGAATAGGCAAGGGTTTCAATCCAACAAAGATGAAGAGGGTTTTACAGAGGATGAAGTTATGATGGATAAAAAACATTATAGAGGTAATAATTTTCCCTTGTTTAGCAACTTTTAACAAAAAAAATATTAAATTTTTTAGTAGTATTACGTCACCAATAACATATTGCATGAAAGGGAAGGAATTTACATGGACTAGAACATACATAGAAAGATTTGAATTTTTGAAGAATAATATTACTAAAAGACCAATTTTAGTGTTATAATATTTTTAAAAAGTGTTTGAGGTTGATTATGATGCTACTATTGACCAATCTTGACTTTTAGGTCAAAATAGGGCACTCCTAGTTAAAAATTTCATTTTAGGCTTATGATGGGGTATAATATATTGTAATAAGGTGTTTTATAGGTAACGTAATTCCTCTCATTGTTATATTAACCTTATTCACTCAATTTCTTAGTGTATCATTTTATTTAGGGTCATTTCAATGGTCTAAATGGTGCATTAAATGCTTTGTATGGGTTTCTCGATATTTGTACAAGTTAAAAAATCTTATGTCACACCCCAAGTGTCCTTATAAGTCTTAGGAATCTGAAATAACTGAATAAATGATAGGTTATTTAGATAAAAGGTAGTTTTCTTGGCCAAAGAGAGAGAAATTGGCACTTCTACAACTGTTTTGGGAAGTGTACCAATTGGAAAACATGGTTGTGTGAGTCTTCACCTCCCTATAGGTCATATCCACATTTTTTTCTAACTTGTTACACAAAAAATTTCATATGTAACTCATTTTTCTTCATCTTCCTCTTGGCATGCAAATGAAGGACAAATTTAAGCACTTGGTATGGAAGGTACATGTAGAGTTGGGAGGATTGATTTTATAGGTAATTTTTAATGAAAATATACTTAATTTTTATAATATCAGTTTGTGTTGTATTTCTTCCTCCTTTATGAACAATAATTAATAATCTAGGTAGCCTGTTATAGAATTGCATCAAAGAGGGGTATACTTATGTATTTTTTATGATTTTTAGAAGTCCTTGGAGATTAGTGGTTTAGATGAGGTGTTTTTAGACTAGAAAAAGGATGTATCCATGATATTTTTAACATATAACACTTCACTTATCTTTTTCTTTGAAGGAGTTTTCATAAGGTGCCAGTTTCATGAGGTTTGTAAAGTTTAGTGTAGGTCCTATGTTTTCAAACATTTAAGGAGATTCATGATGGTGATAAAGTGATTGAGTTTTATGAATGAATATATCTTTCATGTTTTAATCTTGCGTTAATTCCAACTAGAACCTTTACAAATCCAAATTGTCCTTCTTTACCTTATCTATTACCTTATCACTTTGTGTAAGGTTTGTGCTTGTTTCATGGAAGTTATACAAATGTGAGAGAGTTGGGAGAACATGGTGGAGTCTATTTGGAGCTTTAGAATTCCCAAGATCCATTTTTTTCATGTCATGAAGGTTTAGGATGGTATACAAGAAAGTCTCACACCAAAATAAGTCATTTCCATTTTTGGGCTCTCACTACGCAAATATAGAAAACAAAGGTCGTGAGGTTGTTATGGATTACTGTTTGATATAATAGAGGATGATTTCACCACTTTTCATATGATGGATTTGTATCCCTATCTGCATGGTTCAATTTTTCCAAATTTGGGAGCTAAAGTCTAAGTGGAAGGTGGATTTTGAGCTCCTCTAAGTTGTGAGGAAATCACTGAAATTTGACAGTGATATTTACAAGATTCCTAATGAGCACTTGCCCTAAAAGACACTTGACTAGTCTTAGACCTATTATTACAAAAGGGAAAATTTTAAAATAAATAAATAAAGAAAAATGATAACTTAATCCATGAAGAAGAGTTATGTTTCATAGAGTGACCCCTTAGGCCTATCCCTTGTCTGTACATAGCATAGGATAGGTAGTGAAGGCAAGGTTACAATAGGATTACATGAAGAGATGGTATTAAGGAATCCATAATGAACTAGGTCCTAGTGTGAGGTATCCATAGCTAAATAAAATCTCAGTAAGCCATACACACTCCTAAACATGCTCTAAATGACTACATAGAAACCTATAAGCTGGGATTATTCACCTACAGCCAGGGGCATTAGAAGTTGGTCTTAGTCAAGGGTAAGAGTGGTGTTTGGGCCCAACTTAAGCATATAAGTGGGTTAAGTAATGTGACAAGATGTTAGAGATACAATTAAATATTTTTGTACACTTTTGAGGTTGAAAAATCACCTCCACTGACTTATAACCAATGAAAATGTGCACCTACAACCTCATTTTTTTGTTTGGTCTTAATCAGGGGTAAAAGGGAGGTTTTAAAGCTCAAATTAAGTATATAAGTAGATAAAATGTTGATAGTAGATTTTTAGGAATAAAAAAATGATTAAATACATTTTTAGGCTAGGTTTTAACCTCTACTGACCTACAACATTGTGAGCATGCATATACAGTCAGAGATATTGAAGGTTGAACTCAGTTTAGAGTAAGGTGGGGTTTGAGCCTAAGTGAAGAATGTAATGAGGTGATATGATGTAACTAATGATATGGATATCACCAAAGGATAAATACACACCTTTTGAAACTTGAATGCCTTACCATGAAGTGTACAAGTCTAGAAATAGGCATCTATAGTCAGAACCCTGAGTTTAATCTCAGTCAAGAATTTGGAAGTCTTTTGAGGTGAAACAATGTATTGTAATGGATAATATGAATATGTGATGCTAATATGGTAGAAATAAGGTTTATTATGACTATTTTTAGGATAAATACATCCATTAGAACTCACATACAATGAAAATTATGTCTCGGTCTAGACAGGTAGTATGGTGAAACAATACATGAGATGAGGCTAGAGAAGCATGAAAGGTGTTAATAAGGGAAATAAAGATAGATATAGTTGTAATGGGTTATGTAATGCATGTAATATTGTTAAATATCACAATAAATCTCAATTTTTACCCTAGGACCTCCAAACATAGTTCTATATTGTGCCTAATCAAAAGTCTACCTTGGAAAAGTGGAGAGTTGGAGGAACAAATGGAGGATTTGGGAGATAAATTTTATTAAATAGTACCATTATTACCTTTAAAAAATTATAAAATAATCATTTTTATAAGTTCAATAGTGAAAACACCCTCTCTTTTGTCTTAGAGTAGGGTCATTTTTATTGTGCATGAGGGTGCTAATTTTGAGAAAAGCGTTGAAACCATGGACCAGAAGGTAAGGAGGGTTAAATTTAATATTTTTGAACCTATAAAATACCTATGGGGCATAAAAAATATTTTGGATTGTTTTAATGAAAAGGAGATGGTTTGGACAAGTAGATCTGCAAGCAGACCTAGTACAAAAGTATGCAAACCCAACCTCAAATGAGAGGTCACTTATATTTATATCATAATAAAATTAATATAATGATTTTTTGATTATTAAAATGGTAAATATTATATTATTATTCTATTTTAATTAATCTATGGTTAAAATTATCATATTCTGGTTCACAAGGTGCTAACAGGGCTATTGGCAAGGCATAACTCTTATCCCAAAACATGGGTCATTCCCATTTTTGCCTCTTGGTGAGCTCTATAAATGATTTTAACATGTTTTTAGGTCAGTTAAAAAGGTGAGGAATATTTTTTTTTGTTATTAAAATCCATAATAAGCCATATCCAACTTCAGACATATTGAAACCATCACAGGAAGCATGAAAGCCACTCGAAGGTCAACTTCCATTACTCAGTTCTTAATGGATGCTTCCGTGGGACCTTAAGTAATTTGGATAAGTTACATTGGGTTATTAGGAGGAAAAAAAAGGAATTTTTAAAATGTTTCAATTTTTTACATTTATCAACAAAGGTTAAGAGTCCATGTCACTCAAAACCCTTGCAAAACCCTCATAGTGACTTGTTTGGGAAAATTTAGTCAGTAAGGAAAAAATATGAAAGAATGAGGATAGGGGTATAAAATTAATGTTTTATAACACATTATAATTTTTTTTTAAATTTTCTTGGTTTGTATAAAACTATATGGATCAGAGGATAACAGGGATTATTTTGGCCATTTTGAGTGTTGTACAAGATACAGAAGGAGATACAAGATGAAAAAAGATTTGGAAGAAATATTTAACTTTAGATAACTCAAAAAAATCACCTAATCTCATGAATCATCCTCTAAGTGTCCCAACTAGGTCTTCACTTTCAGTCAGTCTAGTGAGCCAGCTAGTGAACACTTGGGGAAAGTGGTGATAAGCAATTAGGGAAGCCTTTTAAAGGTTTATTTTATTGAAATTGATGATATAGAAACATTTGAAAAGTTTCATTCCCTATTATTCAAGGATCATTTTATATTTTAAAAGTTTTTTGAATGCCAAGTGGAGAAGGTGCATGGAAAAGAGCCTTTTTAAGACTGCTAGGAATGAGTTTAAAGACTTCTCTTTACAGATCAGCAAGAAGTGTCAAATGGAGTTGTAGGTGTAGTGAATATCTCATTAGATTGTGTTTATTATAATTAATATTATCTATGTCTTCCTATTCTAATCCAATTTCAAGACCCCATGTTGATACATTGATTCAAGAAAAAGGCTATTATTGGATGGAGTGTATGTTAGGCTTCTCTTATTTCAGAGTACATGTCTAGAGTGTGAGTAGAGAAAATATTTTGGTTCATCACCTCCAGTAGATAGGTTTATGTTTAGTTGTTCTAAACCTTTTCATCCCCCTAATTTATTAGTAGTAGGAGTATGAACTTCAATGATACATCAAGGGGAGCTAGCCCCTAATATAGAGAGACACCACCCAATAGGTATACCCATAGCCCTATGGTGGTTCCATTATGTCACTTGAGTGAGGAGAAGATTGTCCCATATCCTCATTGGGTAAAATCAAGTGACAAAAACTACATTTTTGGGAATTGGTACTGTGTTGAGTCAAGAAGGAAAGCCAACAAAATATTTTAGTGAGAAATTGATTGGGGTAAGAACAAATTATTCTACTTATGACATTCAAATTTATGCAATTATACAAGCATTAAGACATTGGATTAATTACCTATTAATTAAGGAGTCTATCCTATTTATATATCATGAGCATTTGAAGTATGGGAATACACAAAATAAATTAAACAGTAGGCATGCAATGTGGGTGTCTTACTTGTAGGGGCATACTTTTGTGTTGAAACATAAATTAGGAAAATAGAATCAGGTAGTTGATTCATTGAGTAGAAGAGTAACATTATAAACTAATATGGTGAGTGAAGTGGTTGGATTTGAATCAATGAAACAATTACATGATACTAATCCATATTTTGGTAAGGTAGTTGATTAGTGAAGGAATCCATAAACAGGTGAGATAAAAACTAATCATGGTGAGTATCTTATTCAAAAAGGTTATCTCTTCGAAAGGAAATAATTATACATTCCCACTGGGTATCTATGAGAAAATACAATAAGAGAATTACATAGTGGAGGTTTAGCTAGCCATTTTGGTAAGATGAAGAGAAAAGTTTTGGTGGAGAAAATATAATTTTGGCTAAAAATGAGAGATGTGACAAGGTATATTTCTGGGTGCAAGATATTTAAGGTGGCTAAAGGACATGCATAAAATAATGGACTATGCATGCCATTACCAGTTCCAAGAAGACCATGAATAGATTTGAGTATGGTTTTTGTATTAGAATTACTAAACAAATAGAGAGTTAATGATTAATTTTTTGTTTTTATAGATATATTTTATAAAAGGATTCAATTCATTGCATGTAAGAAAACCAATTATGCCACTAGAGTTTTTAAATTCTGTTTTAAGGATATTGTGAGATTGCATGGTGTTTAAAAATATATTACTTCAAATAGGGACACAAAATTTCTTACTCATTTTAGGAGGACTTTGTGTAGGAATATGGGTACTATGTTATAATTTAGTACTACATATCATCAACAAATAGATAGATAGATATAATTTGTGAATAGGAGCTTGGAAAATTTATTGAGATGCATATTGGGAGAGAATCCCAATCAATGGGACTTAGATTTACCTCAAGTTGAGTTTGCATATAACAATTTATCGAATAAATCAAGAGGAAAATCACCATTTAATATTATTTATGGGATAAATCATATTAATATTTTACATTTGGAATAATTTCCAAATATAATTCAAATTAGTGATGATGTAGAAGCATTTGCAGAGCATATGCAAAAGTTGCGAGTAGGAGTAATAAGAAAATTACAAGAAAGTATTAAGAAATATAAAGCATTAGTAGATGTCAAAAAAAGACGCAAGGTTTTTGAAGAAGGAGAGTTGGTAATAGTTTACTTTATGAAATAAATATTTCCAAAAGGCACATATAACAAGTTAAAGTACAAGAAAATTGGTCCATGAAAATTTTTCAAGAAAATTAATGACAATAATTATGAGGAGAGTTTACCATATAATTTTGATATCTCTATAGTATTTAATGTTTCATATTTAGATGAATTCCATGGAGAAGATGTTGAAGGTGATGAATATGAAGAAGTCAATTGGAAGTAGTAAGTTCCAAATAAGAAGAAGGAAAGGATAGTGCAGGTTTTAGATATTAAGATAGTGAGAATAAGGCAAAGGAATTATAATAGTTATTTAGTCTAGTGGGAAGGATTGTAGTAAGAAGAAAACACTTGGATTAGATAATGGGATTTATAGAATATTGATAAATAAAAATGGTATAAGTATAATCATGACAACTCATAGGAATTGAGTTATTTTCAACTAGAGGAGAATGATGTAGGAAAAATAGGCCAAATATTGGAGGCCATAAATTTTAATTCATAGCTCCATTTGAGCTCTTCCACACACTAAAATGGCCATCTCAAAACATTAATTTATTACCTAAATATATATTTCCAATTATAGGTGCTTTGAGAAAATTTTTGGAGGCCAAACAAGACAATTTGAGTGTCTAAAATTATAGTTTAGTGATTATTTTGGGATTTTTTTATTTTTAGAAATTGTTTATTTTGATGACTAGATATAAACATCAGTTGAAATTCATATTGTATGCTAATATTAGAGTTTATAAAATTTTGGGATATTTTTAGAGATGCACATGGTTATATGTGAGGCCTACTAAAAATAGAAGTTGTTAAAAATAGAAGTTTTTTTTTTTTTCAAAATTTGCATGTAAACTCTTATTATAAGTTGAGGATTATTTATGCATGGTATGGGTTGTAATTATTTAAATTAAATCAATATGAATAAATTATTATTCATTTTTTTAGATCTTAAATATTTTAATTTTCTGTCATCATAGTAATTTTGGTTGATTAAATATGCTTTCACTGATAGGGAGAATTGCTTGAGTGAGTATGTGGTATAAGAGAAGGCCTAATAGGCTTATTTGAGATAGTTAGACTAGGAGAGTGTGAATTTAATGATATTATAATTTTAAAAAGTTTAATAGGCCATGAAAATTTTCATAAAATCATGTTGAAGATGTGGCAAGGGTGTCACAGTGTTTGTTGCAGGTCATGAGCAAGTAAGCTAATTTGTTTTAGGGTTATTAGGCCTATTTTTATTGGGTGACTTTGTACAAAGGCTTTGATTTGAAATAAATTAGACAAACAAGGTAGAGGCTATGTGAGGATGATATTCATGTTGATTCATGACTTTACATTGATATAAGAATATCAGAGTATGAAGGAGGAATGGCTTGAAGGTCATAAGCATGTGTATGAGGGGTGTTTGAGTAAAGAAGACAGAGTTATAATATTCCTATGTAAGAGTCAGATTTGAGTTTATATGAACTATAGAAGACCATCATTAGTTATGTGAGAGAAAAAAATAAGATGGAGTTTCATATTGTTGATTTAGTGATCGCTTGATCAGAAAAGAAGGTTGTAGCCTCCTAGCAAGTTGGTGCTTGCTAAAGACAAGTGGGTTCTTGATGAATTTGATGGGTTTGTGCTCCTTGTGGAGTGGGTGATTAACTAAGGTATCCCTTTTTTTAAATCTCTTATATTTATATAGTCCTTTTATTTGCAATATTGAGAGTGTGTTTTATTCTCCATGAGGATTTCCCACATAATCCATGTGTTATATGCTTTGATCTTGCATTGTTTTCTTTACTCATTGAAATGAATGGTTTATATGTTTCATGGATGCTTATCTTGAATGGTTAAGATTTTGAATAAATGGAATTTAAGTTGATTTAATTTCATCACTAATTCACCCCTACCCTTTTAGTGATTATGTTTCCAATATACATCTTATGATTTATTAGATAATTTACACTAATTATGTCATAATTTTATCCCTTTACTTTTCCAAATATACTTAAAAAATTAAAATAATATGTTTGATGAATCCATTTTTCTTACTTATACGTGTATTTTTTGTAGATTACGAGTATTTTTAAGATAGTCAAATATATATATTGTCTTGAATCTACACTTATAATAGGTTGATCTTATTTAGTGGTACATGTCGAATCTATCTTTCTTTAACATAAGATACCCACATGGAGGAATTAGTTTTTGGGATAATAAACTAATTTTAATTAAATTTTGCATTTTAATAAAAATAAGTTATTCTTTACTAAATTGATATATTTTTACAAGTCTACAAAACATAGCTTTAATGAAATATAAGAAGAAAATTCTAAAAATAATAGATATGTTCTATATCTAATCTACATTATAATAGAGTGGAACTTTATTTTATAGATAAATAAAAATAATACTATTAAAATACTTTCAAGCTAAAAATGAATATTAGTAAATTAATTTAAAGATAAAATAATCTAATGATAGTAAATTACTTCGAAATGAAATAAACCTAATAATATCCATTAAATATGCATAGACACGTGAATAAGAAACTTAATTAAAGCCAAGAAATTCTAATAACCTAATGAAAACTCAAAATAAGAACATATTGACTAAGAATTATAATTAATGACTTTTCAGATTGAGCCACATTATCTAGATTACATATCAAAGTGCATAATTATATAGACATATATGTCCCATGCCATTTATTAGTCATTATAGTGAATAATTATAATGTATCTATATATGTTTGTGTTAAAGGTAAAAATTAAATTTTATTGACATTATTTTCATTTTTCATTGTATCATCACATTATTTTCTCTTCTCCTTTTCTCTCTCCTAATTTTAGGGTCTTGTTGTCTCACCTAGTCAGATCAACTAGAAATATACTTTGCATATTTTGGTGGTGGTGTGCAATTCTAGCCCATTGGGGCACACCCATATATTGTGTTCCTATCATGTTATTTTTTTGATCACCTTAAAATGGTTTACATGACAATATGGTTTTAATTTGAATTCAATCCATCTATAAATATCCATGCATTTCAATTAACATAGAAAAATAGGATGAACTTCTAAAGGCCATAACATTTGATCTATTGCTTCATTTGAGCACTTCTTTATGTCAAAAAGAATTTATTCAAAATTATAATTATGTCATAAACCTTAGTTCTAGTTATGGCATGTTTTATATATTTTTAGGAGTCCATATGTGACCATATCAAGGTCCAAAATTACAATTTATTTTAATTTTCTTAATTTTTTCTAAATTTAGAAATTATCTATTTTTGTGACTAAATTTGAACTTCAATTTAAATTCATCCAATAAGTTAATTTTAGTGTTTAATTTATTTTATGATATTTTAAAAGCTACAAGTGCTTAGATGCAAAACTTACTAAAAATATCATCTCGAGTTTTATTTATTTTTAGAGTTATAAATTGTACGTGCCAACTCTAATTATAAGTTGTGGCTTATTGTTTAATGGTTTATAATTATTATAATTATTCAATATGAATCAATACTATTTATTGTTCATAAGATTGACCTATTACATTTTTATTTATCTTGATAGTATTTAGGTTTACTATTAGGTATTATAACATGTTTAAATCTTGAAGGTGTAAGAGATGGTGAGAGGAAGAATAGTTTCCATCAATGAAATAGAGGATGGTTCAAGATGTATAAGGAAGGAATGAAGGAATTAATGTTGACATTATAGATTATGGATTAAGTTTAAAAATATAAGAGTTTTTAGATTAGATCAAAAACATGGAGAAGTTTTTTGAATGCATAACTATGAGAGAAAATAATATGTTAAATTTTGCATGAATGAATTTGAAGGGTCATGTAATGATTTGGTGGGATGACCAGTAGAAACAAAGACAAAGAAAAGGTAAATAGAAAATAAAGTTGTGGAAAATTATGGAGAAAAAATTGAGGAAAAAATTTCTTCCTATGGATTATGCACAAACCCTGTACAGAAGATGTCAAAATTTGAGATAGAAGGATCACAATATACAAGATCAAACAACTGAATTTTAAAATATTTTCATACATGTAGAGCATGATGATATAAAATAACAAATGGCTGCAAGGTATGTAAATGGTTTGAATTTGTATATTCAAGATGAATTAAGCATGTGTATAATACTTGAAAGCATGAAGGAAGATTATTAGTTGGATTTGAAGGAAGAAATGAAACAAATTAGATAGAATTTTAAAAGAACATCTATTGGGGAAAGAAGATTAAAATCCCCTCCAATAAGGAGAGCATGTGGATTTAATATAATTAAAGGTAGATTTAGTACTACTAAAGGAGAATCATTATGTGGCGCAACAAAATAAAAGATAACAATCAAAGATTTTAAAACCAATAAAGAGGAAGAATATTTTAGAGAGGATGAACCTATGGTGATGGTAGATGATGATTTATAAATCAACATAGGTCTTATATTTTTTAAAGATGTGGAGAAGAGGGCCTTAGAGTATTTAACTGTCTACACTACTAGGTTAAAAAAAAAGAAGCAATATGATCACCCAAGAGTGAATCTAGTTGAATTTGAAATGAAAGAGAAAAATATTAAAGTTATAGTAGCACACATTGAATAAAATCTCGTAATAATAAAAAAAATGCTTCCTCTAAGGAAAGAACATGTGTAAAATAAAGAAGGTGGTGATGCATGGCTATGAAAAAAATATTTAGAACATGGTTTACTTTAGGAGGTAAGATATGTAAAATAATTATAGATGGTGGTAGTTGTGAAAATATGGTTTCTAAATATGTTATTGATAAACTAAGTTTGCAATGTGAAAAGTATGTTACTCACTAGTTTTCATGGTTTAATAAATGAAATGATGTTACATTAGATCAAATGTGCTTAATCAAGCTTTATATAGGAAAAACTTACATGGATGAAATATGGCATGATGTAATACCAAAATATGGATGACATGTTATTGGGAAGTCCATGGTAGTTTGATATAAAATTAATTCATATTACAGTAAGGAACACATATAGTTTATATAAAAGTTGTATGCAATTAGTTTTATTACCTCTTAAAGAATAAGGGTAGTCTAAAAGTATGATGACTACAAAAGAATTTATCAAAGATGTGAAGATGATAGGTTGTATTTATACATTAGTATCAAATAAATAAGATACATAAGTGGTCAAAATACCAGTAAAAGGAGAAGTAGTGTTGAAATAATATGCATATATAATAGCTAATGAGTTACCAGATGGTTTATCATAAAAGAGAAATATTTGGCATCATACGGATTTAATTATGGATCATCTCTACAAAATGAACCATATTATAGGATGATTCTAACATAACATGCATCATTGAATAAGCAGGCTAATGAACTGGTAAGGATGGGTATAGTCAGGGAAAACATGATTCCATATGAAGCACTAGCATTGTTAAATCCAAAGAATGATGGAGTGTGTAAGATGTGTTCAGATAATAGAGAAGTCAATGAAATTATAATAAAGTATAGCTTTTCTTTACATCATTTATATGATATGATGGACATTCTTGCAAGAACAAAATATTTACCAAGATTAATCTAAGGAGTGGTTACTATCAGATTCAAATTTATAAAGTAGATGAAGGGAAAATAATATTCAAGACTAGAGATGGTTTATATAAATGGATGGTGATGCCATCTGGGTTATCTAATACACTTATAACATTTATGAGGGTGATGAACATAGTGATATGAGAATATAATGGTAAGTTTATGGTGGTTTATTTTGATGACATTTTAAGTTTTAGTAAGTTTAAAAAATATCACTTAAAACATTTGAAAATGGTATTAAAATTATTAAAAAAATATAATATCAATGTGAATTTTAATAATTTAATGTTTAAGCATAACAATTTGGCATTTTTTAGATTTTTAGATTCAAAAAATGGTGTAATAATGTATAAATAAAAATTACAGGTAATTGTTGAGTGGCCTAGATGTTTCTATGGTTTATTAAATTTTTACAGAAATTTTATTAAAAATGAATTCCCACGGATAAGGGTAGCAACAAATGGCTCTAATTTGTTGAAAAATAAATTTATAAAAAATCATATTTTAGCATTACCAACTTTTAACAAAGTGTTTGAGGTTGATTTTGATGCTTCATTTATTAGAATTGGTGCCATGTTGAGTCAAGAATGGAGTCTAATAGCATATTTAAGTGATTAATTGTATGAGTTAAGAATAAAACATTCTATGTATGATGTTAAATTTTATGCAATTATATAAGCATTACAATATTATAGGTATTACCTAGTTCTTAAGGAGTTTAATCTATTTACTGATCATGCATTTTGTAAGTATGTGAACACTCAAAAGAAGCTAAATAGTAGGCATGTAAATTGAGTGTATTTGTTATAGAATTATACTTTTCTATTAAAACACAAATCAAGAAAGTAAAAATAGGTAGCCAATGCTTTGAGTAGGTGAGTAGGGTTGATAACTATAATGGTGAGTAAATTAGTTAGATTGAAATTATGAAAGAAGTATATGATATTGAACCAGATTTTGGCAAGATAGTTGAGAAATGCATGAATCCATTGATAATTGATACAAATAATTCTTATGAAGAGTATATTATATAATATGGTTATCTCTTCAAAGGAAAATAATTACGTATTCTAATTTGATCTCTAAAAGACAATATAATAAAATAATTGCATAGTGGTGGTTTGGTTGGACATTTTAGTAAGGTAAAGATAATGGCTTCTGTTGAGAATAAGCATTTTTGGTCAAATATTAAGAGAGACATAGAAAGATATGTTTTTAGTTACATGGTATGTTACGTAGTAAAAGGGCATGCACAAAATACAAGGTTATACATGACATTAATGGTTTTAAGAGGACCATGGATAGATTTGAGTATGGATTTTATGTTGGGGTTACCAAACACACAAAGAGATAATTATTCAATTCTTGTTGTTGTAGTTACATTTTCTAATATGGTTTATTTTATTTCATGTAAGAAAATAAATGATGTTATTATAGTTTTATAACGATCTCTTAAAGATATTGTGAGATTTCGTAGTCTTTTAAAAACTATTACATCAAATGAGGACATGAAATTTCTAAGTCAATTTTAGAGGACACTATGGATAAAGATGGGGAATAAAATACAAATCAATAATGTATACAATCCCCAAATAGATGGACATAAAAAAGCTATAAATAGGAAATTGAAAAATTTGTTGAGATGCATAGTTGGAGAGAAGCCCAAGCAATGAGACTTGGTTTTACCATAAGATGAGTTTGCATATAATAGTGTAATGAATAGGTCAACAAAAAAATTAACATTTTTTATTTTTTATGATATATATCCTATGAGATTTTTAGACTTGGTATAGGTACCAATTGAAAAATGACTTACTAATGATATACAAGCATTTGGAGAACATATACAATAGTTACAACAAATATGAATAAATTTTTAGGAAAGAAATGACAAGTATAAACTAGTAGTAAATGTCAAAATAAATTCAAAAATATTTGAAGAAAGAGATTTAGTGATGGTTTAATTAAGGAAAGACACATTTTTTGAAAGCACATATAACAATTTGAAGTAGAAAAAAATTAGACTGTGTAGAATTATGAAAAAAATTAATGACAATGCTTATGAGGTGAGTTTACCACATAATTTTGATATCTCTATAGTATTCAATATTCAATATTTTTATGATTTCCATGGAGAAGATGTTGAATGTGAATAACATGAATAATTATATTGGAAGTAACATGTGCCAAAGAAGAATAAAGAAAAGATAGTCTAGGTTCTAAATAAGAAGATAATAAACACAAAACAGGGAAGTTATGACATGTATTTGATATAGTGGGAAGGATAAGAGCTGAAAGACAACACTTGGATTATAGAATGAGAGTTGAATAAGATTGATAAGTATACTTTGTAGTATTACAATCAGAGTAACTCATAGGAGTTGAGTTGTTTTCAAGCAGAGGAGAATGATGTAAAAAAGAGGCCAAATTTATGGAGGCCATAACTTGTGATATATAAATCCATTTGATCCCATATTCATGTCAAAATTATAGGCTCAAAAAATTCAATACTATTATAACCCGATCATCTAATGATGAGATGTTTCCAATATTTCTTGGAGGCCATACATTACTATCTAAGTGTTCTAAGTTATAGTTTAATTTTATGTTTAGGTTTTTTCTAAATTTAGAAGTTTTTTATATTTGTAATCAAACATAAATTTTAGTTTAAAATCATCTGATAGGTTAATTTTAGTGTTCAATTTATTTTTGAAGATTTTTAAAGCTGTTGGTGCTTCCATGGTAAACTTACTAAAAATAGTAGGTCATGTTTTAATTATTTTAAGATTTTTGAATTTTATATATAAACTCTAATTCCAATTTTAGTCTTATTTATGCATGGTTTTTAATTATTTGAAAGATTCAATAAGAATCAACACTACTTATTATTCAAAATCTGGGCCTATTATATTTTTATTTATGTTCATAGTATTCAGGTTCATTATTTGGTATTAGATCATGTTTGAATCTTGGAGGAGTAAGACATGGTGAGAGGACGAGAAGGAATCACTTAGAATGCCTAGACTATGGAAGAGATGGAGACATAAATATAACAATTAACTGATATTTTTGCAAATCAAAGATAAAGGAAAGGAGAAGATGATGTAGAAGATTACATAGATTACAAAGGATAAATTCTATCAGAGAAACATCAAGAACAACTACCATCAATGGAAGAGAGAATGATAGAGCTTCAAAAGGAATGAATAAAGGAATCAAGGTTGACATTCTATATTATAGAGGAAGTTTAAAACTAGAGGACTTGATAGATTGAATGAACAATATGGAGATTGTTTTCGAATGGAGAACTATGTGAGAAGACAAGGAGGTAAAATTTGCATGCATGAAAATGAAGGGTCATGCAATGATTTGGTGGGATCACCAGTAGAAAGAAAGACAGAGAAAAGGTAAAGAGAAGATCAAATCATAGAAGTGATGAATATAAGAAGAGGGAGAAATTTATTCCTATAGATTTTGCACAAACCCTATACATAAGACTTCAACATTTGAGGCAAAAGAATCACAGTATACAATGGTGTCTCCTTGTTAAAACAACTAGAAAAATACTTTGTGCATTTGTGTGGTGGTGTGCAATCCTAACTGATTAGGGTGCACCCATATATTGTGTTCCAATCATGTTCTCTTTTTTGGCCACTTGACAATGGTCTGCATTACAATATGGTCCTAATTTGAATCATATCCATTTATACATATCCATGCATTTTAATACATTTAGGTATTTATATGTCATTAACAAAATATCTACCATTAATTGTTAACATGAATCTATTGAGCACCTACAAATACTAAAGAAAACTCAAGAAAGAATTTATTGTAACTCCGAAGTTCATATTATCAATAAATTGAATTGGACTAGTTTTCTAGGCTGATGAAATACCATAATTCTTACAATATTGATTTCAATACTACGTATTGTTGTAAAGATAAATATAAATTACGGAGACTAAACTATACCTCGATATAACAAAAGTATCAAAACAAATTTTTTTTCTTTATCGTTTTCAATTCTTGATGCCCAATTAAAATAAATAAAAGGAAAAATATTCCTTGATGATCATAAATAAGTTTTAAGTAACTGAGTATAGTTTTTGGAATACCTAAACTGATAAAAATAATATGCTAAAAAAAATATACCTGCCTAACACTTCCTAGAAGTATGCACAATACTGCGACGGCCCAAGAATAGAATTTGGGGGTTTAGACAAGGTCGGTTGTTCACCACGCGTTTTCAGGGTTTTGCCCATCTTTCAACAAAATTATAATTTTCTTTGTCAAATTTCCAGATATGTCAAAATTTGTTGTTTACATATATTTAAGCTTAATTGTTGTTGTTGTTCCCTCAATTTGATTGAAATCCATTTTTATAATACACATTCAATTTACTGAAAATAAATCTGAACACAGTTTGACGCGAAATATTGATTTAACAAGATATATATACACGGAAGAAATATAAAAATGTTTTACTGACTTTCGGCACCGTCTTTCATATAAATCTATATATATTGAGCTAAGGAGGATGCTACAGAGGAAAGCAAGAATTCTCAAGGAACTATTGAAAGAGAAATTGCCCATAAAAGTCACTAAATCCACCACTACTTTGTTGTTGCTTCAACATAACAGGGTGATGATCAGTCTGGTCGGCGGTACGAGGACTCATTGTAGGCAATTCAGATAGGATCATACCTGAGCCGAGCGGGGGAGTAAAGATATCCAGCTCTCCATATCCCTCAACAGGTTCTGCAAAAATTTTATAAGGGTTTACAATGTCCTCTAGACATTCTGCCTTGATGTCTGCAAGAGGACCCACACATTCGTCCTGGTACCACACAAAATCGGTTTGCTCCTCCTTCCTTGAACTCAAATGATTGACATCAGTTGGGGCCAGGGAATGATCACCTTGAGATTCAACTTTGACTATACTCTTCTTTCTAAAATCAGTAGAATCGGGTCTCATCTCGGCGCTCACAAAAGCATTCAACTTCTTGGGATTGGATTTTTTGGATGACCGGCCGGATTGCCTTCCAGTGAGCTTCTGAACAATGGCGCGGAAATTGACCGGGTCCGTTTTGATAATCATTGGTGGAGAAATGAACACAATTCGTATGGTCGGCGTGATGTTATTGCTCGGCTGTATCATTGAGCCGGATGCAGCGCGAGATGAGTTGCTGGTGGCAACCATTGTGTTGGAGCTGCCGCAAAGATTTTTGTTTTTCACGAGGAACGATATCTACTTCAACAGAATTCTTCCTCCTATATAATCAAATATAGGAAGCGGAGTTGAATTTATTTTTCTGAAATTCGAAGATATCATAGAGATGGAAAACTTGCATGTAATCCTTAAATGAATTTCCGAAGAGTTGATGAAAATCACAAGGGAAAGATTGAATGAAACACAGCAATCAAAAGTTTAATAAATAGCAGTCTCGTTCGGTTCCTCTGTTAGTTGGTAGACCTTTTAATTTCCGTTATAATATTGAAGAATAATGGTTTTAAACATAGAATATTCACAAAGATGACGGAGGAGGAAAAAGCTGTAAGGCTGACTTTAGATGTGAACATGGCTGTTCGTTGTTAAAATGTCACGCTCATTATATATTATATGAGTGACAAGGAAGAAAAAAAGATTATCGACCAATTTTGTAATGCAAAAACTTATTTAAAATCGCTACAAATATAAGCATTTCTTACAATATGAAACCGTGGAATGTTTAAGAAAATGTTAAAATGTCATTGATTCCGACCATTCTTGTGGTCGGTGCTCATGGCAAAGAAATATAAAAAGGATGACGTATATGCTCCACAACAAGGATCATTTCTCATTAACTTAAGGAAATGATATATCGGGATTTGTATGAATGCATGGGTATGCAACCGATTAACATTAAAATATTTCCGGGGATATGATTCTACGCTGATTCAGTCCGTCTGATAGATGAAGGATTGGATGAGGATGGGCATGCAAGTGGGCAAGTTGACTTCTAACTTTCCCCATACATATAATCATAACTATTTAACGTCAATTTTTTTCGGAGTCGCAATCAGAACAATTAATGGCTTAATCTTTTATCATTGAAAAGGATAGATCAATTTTTACTTCAAACGAAGAAATGTTATTTAAAATCATACTCAAATTTATCGAATTTGAAAAAATGAGTTTACTTGCTTACACTTAATCTCAACAATTCGTATGTTGCCTCGATCTCTTATAAGATACAATTCTGTGGTCTTGCAAGATGGTAATGTAAGGGATGACTAGACACTGATAAACATACTGATTCGTACTCCAAATAGGGATATAAAATTAAAACAACGGTTATGACAATAATTTTGTCAATTGGAATGTATGGTTTATATTTCTCGTTGAAGGAATAAATCGTTTTATATATAAAACGATGGGACTCAATATTTTGGAAGTCAACACAATATTATACAACATATTTCACATATATGTTATAACTAAGAAATTGTATCTTTGTGATTACATATATATAATTATAAGTATATATATTATAAGACATTTATTAATTTTTAGTTTGGAAAGGATAATTATTGGTTACATTTTACTTTAATTTCTAATTAGTTTTTGCTTTCTTAATCAATCAAATTAAATTGTTATACACATTACAAAATATGTGAACATTTTGCAAAGTAAATTGTAAGTTTTTTAATTAATCATATAAAATAATATTATTTTTTTGTTAGTTGATTGCCAAAAAAAATTTATGTTATTTTTTATTTTATGTCAATCATGGAAATATCTTAATTTTGCTACTCCCAGAACCACCATTTTGGCAATGAATGTGCAATCACAATTTTTTTTTTAAATGTTGATCCATCTTTCCTATTGCTTGAATTTCGGGGCTACATTATTGCATGTAGTGTGAATTTTAGTCACCATTAAATGCTATATTTATTCACGAAGAGTTTTTAATTGTATTTGATTATTCCTCATTGAATATTGGATTTTTTCATTTTGAAGATAGTACTCGAATAAATATGTGCAGAGAACATGGAATTCAACAATTATTCTCCATTGAAGGCAACAAAAATAATGATGAAATGCTCTGATAAAAAAAATATTGGTAGTCTAATCATATGCAAAATATTTATTTCAATAGAGCACCGTCTATGAGCATGGTATAGGATTGTGGATCTAGGGTTTGTTCTAAATAATTTGTCTAGGTTTTTTCTTCTTCCTATCCTGTTGAGGCCACATGTATTGTGACTTGTTTGATAATGTTGAGGTCCACAAAATAAAAAGGATCATCGTTTGGATTGATTAAATTTCTATAGAAGTTATTTTATACATTTTTTTCTGAGTTTTAAGATGTTTATGAAGTTCTAGAGATGGTTTTATTGTTTTTATGGTTTGATTACTTGTTTTTGGTGTATGAAACATTTGACTACTTTGTGATTACATTTTTATGTCGACAAATTCTAAATCAATGAAATGATGGTAAGGGAAAAATCTATGTCTCTGCCTAATCATATATCCATAAGAAGAAAACTCATTTTTAAAATCAATCTGCTTCGTATGTTATATTTGAAAGGTTTTTCGAATTTATTTCAATTTTGATAGGCCTTTTCTCAGCCATGTGTTTGAGTGGGAATCATATATATAAATGGGCATTAAAATGAATTCATGTTTTTTCATCTCTACCACTCTCCCTATTCATATCCAGGTTTTGATAATAAATGAACCTTGTTTGAAGTTAAATTTTAGGCTTTATCTTCCTTAAATTTTACTCCCTCCCATACTCAATAAAAGATTTGAAGATGGTCATGGAGATCAATGAAGATAATGTGGACACTGTGGTCTCTGTAATATGCCTGGACTAATTTTCATAGAAGCCTGTAAAACTCTTTTTCCATACCATGTGATTCTAGTTCAATATCCCATGGTTGGACAAAATGTTAAAGTCCCATTCAGTTCAATCACACATTGTATACAAAAAATTACACGAAAAGAATATTGGATCTTGGATTTGTAAATTCCATCTACATAAGAGGGCATGATTGCAGGACATTTGGGTATTTGTGTCTAATAAAAACTAAATTTCTTTATTGGTAGATGATTTTATTTATACTAGGGATCCAAATATGTATTTGATCAATCCCAAAAAGTAACACCATGTGAATATAAATAACCCCTCCACTTAATTCTTATTCAATACATTATATGATCCTTATAGGGATGGATAAAATTTTGTGTAGGGGTAGGCATTTAGTCTTAGACATGGTGTCTCCTATGCCATATAATTTTGGTCATGGATGAATTTGCATGAACATGATGCAACCATATAGATTGAGAATCTTGATGAAATAAACATGAGGTATGACTCTATTGGCTTCATGGTGCCTAATGGTGCCATGTTTCCAACTAGTGGCATGAAAATTAATTTTTTTTCCCTTACTCATGGGATTTACTTTAAATTATAGGGTGATGATTAACATAGCTCACACAATTAACATTAATGCTCATATTTTCCTACTATAACTTGAAATTTTACATTTCTAGTTTGAATGATCACAATGTATTAATTTATCTAGGTGACTATGATAATGGGTGTTTTGATATAAACTATCAATATGTGTCTATGGGTTTACACTTTTAAACCAAAATTTTAATTTGACATTTAATGAACTAAATTCTTCAAATACATATCCATAGCATAATTTTTTTTTTATCTTGACTTAATATTTTATTTGATTATCTTCAATGAAGATTTTGATTTTTGATTATATCGATCTAATATTTCACGCATTAATCTATGCTAATATATTATAAAGTTTATACTTGATATATTGATATTTTCTCTAACCTAGGGTTCACATGTCTACCATAAATTTTCACTTCTTACCATTTTTGACAAGACATTGAGTATATACACATAAGAGAAGGTATAAATCACTAAAAAGTGCCTAGTTACATAGGATGACATGCACCTATTGGATTTCATAATTATGTAACCAAGATTTATGCACTTATTACTAATTTAAATGTTGGAAATAAGGTTGGTATATTAAAATATTGGAAGTGTTCATTATCATACTCCTTTTGCCTATTTTTTGGCAGGGTCCCATAAAAAAAAAACTTAAATATTGGGTTCAAAGTACTTAGACAATTCCCTATTATGTTAAGATTTAAGGAGGATAAAATAAGATGAAATGTTTTTTCTATGTGTTTAATAGTAAAGTTCAGACTCGATCCATTGTTTCTCATGGTCTTTATTTTATCTATAACATGTTGGTCATGTTATCATGTTATGTCATTGGAATATAATTCATCATCATTAAACATGTCAAACTAAAAATGAATGTTTTGATAGATTTACATTACATTCCCTTTCCCTTATGTAGTTTTGTGAATCATTTGATTAATCCCTTGTGACATTTTAATAAGGTTGAGAAAAAAAATTATATGCAACCCAACCTAAAAAACATGTCTACATTGAATTGCATCTGTCAATGGTTCTCAAGGAGACCATTGATAGTGAAATAGTTTATAATAATTTAACTTAGAGTATTATTTATATAAATATTACAAATACTTGTTTCCATTTATAGGCAATAAATTAAAAAAATCATGAATGTCCCTTTATGGCCAATTCTACCACATGAAACCTCTCCTAAGGTGAAGAAGAATTCAAAATTGTACTCATGTGGATGGAATAATACTACTACTAATAAGTGTAATTATAATATATACCAAATGGGAAAGGAATGAATATCTATGTACAAACTAATAGGTGGTTCTTCAATAGTTATAAAGAAACTAGCACCTTCTACCCAGTAGGCAATGTCATTATACATTGATTGCACCCCACATGTGATAAATTTTTAATCTTCCTCCTAGATCCAATTAATTATTTTTGAAAAATCAAAGTCATGAAAAATTTAGATGCAATAGATCATCTTATTGTATTTGATTACATGTGATATTATCACCAAGGGCACAATCAATCACATTCATTTGAGGGAGTTGATTATGTCCAATATAAGCTATGAGATTTTAAATTAAGTGACTTCGTGGAGGGTAAAAATTAATCCTACCTAATTTTCCATTTATCTTTTTAGCTAAGGTGAATGAGGAAACCAATATGGAAATAGAGGTTTGTTAGTGATTTTTTAATCTTGTAATTTGCAAGGACATTTTTTAGACTACCAATAAATGAGTTATAACATATACATGTAAATTATTTGTTAAGATGATTTTTTTAGCCTAAAATAGCATAATATTTCTAGATTTTTTCTCACCTCCACAAATAGAATTATGTATCTAGATTTTTTTTATTCGTTCACATGTGAGAAAGGGTGTTGTTATCTTGTAACATTAATTTTGGCCTCATTTTCAACAAATATTGTCTCTTTGGTTTCATACCCCATTCATTACTTTGTGTAGATCCTCATAGACTTTAATTATTAATCCCTTGGTACTTATGACATCTATGCATCCAATGATGTGGTTGATAGGGTGTCTTTTTGGCATTATCTAGCTACCTCACTTATTAATGTCAAGTGGATCATATGTGTTGTTCTAATATGGTTGAATCAACAAAATATAAAGAGGAATTACTTCTAATGTAGTTGTCCATCAGTGAAAGATGTGTGGTTTTTTACATATGTAATAATACTATATAATTTGATTCAAATCATGATTAATAATTTCCTTCAAATTTCATCTTTTTTCACATATCCCAATTTTCTACTCAAAAAATGAATATTGTAAAATATAATTGATAAATATTTTATTAAAATCAAATTATTTTCAGCTTTGATAATAATTTCAAGCACCATGTGGCATTCATCCTTGAGCTTTGATCTCAAACCACCGTCCTTGTCAACTTCTAAATCAAATGGTCTACCCCTAAAATAAGGAATGTCAACATGCTATTTTATCTCAATACCACCAACCTAAACTAATCTTTGACTGAGAAATATATCATTAAAATCTAAAATATTGATCGTTAGCCCTTTGGAGACATTAATTATATTGAGTCTTTGAAAAATGTAATCAATTGAGAAGTGTATTTTTCATAAAGATATGGCAGATAAGAAACTAGTTCATACCAAAAAAATCATATGGATTTCCAAAGTGAATTCATTAATGAATAATAATAATAATTGTAAATTTCTCCCATCAAATAAGATTTGAAAATTTAGCGTACCTTATGACATCAAAAACTTAAGGTAGAGGAGAATTATAAAGTTTGGCAAGCTTAGATTCATGGCTGCATATACCAACTAAAAATCATAGATAGAGAATTGGAAGAAGTATTCACTATCCTCTATTCTAAGCAAGAAGTTGATCGTGTGAAGTCCATTTGAGAAATTAGTTCCTATTTTACACATCTTCATAATATTTTGAAAGAAATTTTTTCCCATTACTATGGTGTGTTTTTTTAATCAATCCTATACACTTTAATTTAATAAGTTGATAAAGACATAATGGGTGGCATTTGATCAAATTATCTATATTAAAGAGCTCCAAGAGGTAGTTTTCTAAATGGTTGTTGACTAGGTGTATGGAATTTATGGGTTTTCCTATAAATCCTATTAGGATCTATGGGATATATTAGGCTTATATATTCACAAAGTGTACCTTAAAGTACATTTTTTGTTAGTGTTACATGTAATTACGCATAAAAATATTTCAAATATTATATCCTATAAGTTATATAATTTTTTATCTGAGAGGGTTAACTATAGGTTTCATATGGTTTTATAACCTTTTAAAAAAGAGAAAATATTTAAGCTCAAATGAGATACCTCTAATAGTATCCCATGTTGACCTAAAAAACCAATAGAAAGATAAATAATATCCTTCCCAAAGAAACATCACCAACTACAATAAATAACCCACCAAAAAGAGACAATATTCTACAAAAGATTTGTATACATAAAACATATGCCAAACCTTCAAAAAACAAGAGCCTTCTTTAGTGAAAGTTCATATTAGAAGTCTTCTAAATAATGTTTATTTTTCATTTTTTTCTTATGCACTTCAAACACTCCTCCTTATCTTCCACAGTCTCTCGGGAGAAGGGTGAAAATATTTTAATTGATTTGAAGGGCTGATATTTATCAAAAGTTTAATATATTTTAACCTTTGAATTCATGTATCTAAAACTAGTGCCATCACCATAGGGATAATTTTTTCAGGTGATTTTAGAACCAAGCCTAAAACCTCAATCTCATTGTCTGTTATTTCCATAAGATCATTTGAAGTTGAATCAACAAAAATATTAAGTTCTTCCAAATAATCTTCCTCTATGATAATTCTAACTACATCACTTATATATTCGATATCCTTCTTAGCTTCCTCTTTTGAATCAAAAGAGTCAATAATAAAATGAACATATCCATTCACTATCACTATATCAAGAGAGGAGTCCTTCCACCAAATTGATACTACATTTATTTTACTATAATTAATACACTAAAAGTTCAAATGCCAATTATTAAAACATATACAACACCTAAAATTAATCCCTACATAATCTAATGATTTAGTCTATAAATGATCCTAATAATTAGGTCAATGGAGGCTATAAGATCTTTAGATGTATCAATGGTTATTAGTTTCCTAAAAAATGTTGTGTGGGTGAATTTTGAGGTGGCTAAATTAGCCAATTAATATCTACCTAGAGATTTCCATATATCTATGATGTAGAGTTAAAACCAAAAATGAATGGGAAGATAGGGAAGGCATACCCAAATGGGTCAAGTGAAACCAAATTTAGAAAGATGATTAAAACATGGGCACTAGGGTTTCCTAAATAATTGATTTTGGTTCTAACTTAATTGATGATCTCTAATAAATTATTTATTTGAAATAAGATGAAATATAGACATAAATAATCCTTTTTCATTAAGATATATATAGTTCCTACCTTTCAGCTTTCACAACATTGAGATTCATGCATTAAGATATGAAAGATTCTGCTATAGATTATTGAACTAGTAGATAAATTCCTTATCCAAGTAGTAGTTTTTTTTAAGAAATGATGGTTGTAAGGATTCTATATAAAAATATAATAAGGGATTTGATGCAACATAGTTGAGAGGATACAATTTTGATCTTGGCCACTGACATGGATGAGTTTTTTATCTAGATTTGATAGCTTCCAAAACTATTATGCACAAAGGTTTATTGGATGCTAGATCTACCTTCTCACACAAAACTACTTCCTTGAACCTAAGGATTATCAGTTGGTATTTAGATTAACATAATGTAGTGTATTTGGAGGGTTAACATTCTTGATCATATCTTAGACAACATGAATCCATCTGACAATATGTTGAGAAGATAAACCAAACTAAAAATCATAAGTTTTTTATTCAGATCAATTGTCAAATCAAGGGTCATGGTAGAGTACATGGTTAGGTAAAGAGTGGGAAGATGAGAAGTAAGAATAGTTCAAAATTTATAAATATCCCTCAAAAAAATTTATGGGTTTCTTAAATGAATACATATATTCTATAATAAATATTAACAAGTTACATCTAGAAGCATAGTTTTTTAGGTGTAATGTTTACTCTAACATTTTACATTATTATTTAATATTTTAAAATTGGTTATGTACTAAAATAAGTAAATAATATCCAAAATACAAGATAAAATTATTTTTAAACAAGATATAATTACTTCAATTAGATTACACACTCAAATTGTACAGAATAATAGAATACTTGAGGAAAACCATGTAGTGATATCTATTTTAGTATAGTTAAATTTCAACCACTTATCCTAAAAATATAAAATATATGTGACATTATCAAGATATAATGACTATTAATTTATATGAAATTTCATCTTCTTTAATAAAGGGAAGTGTTTAAATTATACAAATCTTTGATAGCCCACATGAGACCATATTTTAAACATAATATACTCTGTCACATAGTTATATAGAATAATATTAGTGGGAATTATGATTTTCATCTTTCCACCAAAACTCTCGTATTATTAAATAATTATCTCATCCCTCTATGCTAATATGATAAATCAATCAAGAAGCAATGTTTTCAATTTAACTTGAAGTGTCATTTTCTAGTTTTCACTTCTTGCACATTACTTACCTTCCCTTTCTATTTTTTAATTAGAAAACATGCTAACCTAGCATCCTTGGATGGATTTCTATATATTGGATTATTTAGGAGGATTCCCTTTATGAATTTTTAATATTCCTAACTTAACTCACACATATTATTAAATACCAAATGTTTCCATATTAAAAAAATTGATAAAATATTTACATATGTATTAACATAACTAGGATGGTGGAGGTATAGTACATGAAGCTACAAAAGGATCACCATGTGATCATTGAAAATTTTTATAGGAGGTTGATGATGAGGGCATAAAAATTGATGATAAAGTATCTGGTTGTTAATAAGGAGGAAGTTTTTAGATTATACGAGATAATTTATTCATAAAAAGAATTTGTGCGAGTTGATCTAGTGGGAGTTACAATTTTTTTATAAAAAATTACTTTGATGAAAGTATAAATGTTTGTGAAAACATTTTCTTAACTCCTTTATTCTGATAAAACATACCTAACTAGGCTAAATATCTTATGAAGAAGAACTTGGATCTAGAAAATAGTTTAGATGTCATCATCTATTATGACTACAATGCTTGTCTTATGTTATTCCACATTTTTATGAATTTATTACCTTTTTTGGCATACCTCTAATTTATATCTAAAAAAAATCTATAATTTTAAATTACTAAAATTAATTGCAAGATTTATTAAACTTATGACATTCTAACACAAAATTAGGAGACTTTTCAAAGATAATATCTATAAATCATTGAATATTTTTGGGAGAAATTTTTGCACAAACTTTATTTCCATTTAAAAAAAGACAATCACATTTGATAGGTACTAATGTGTTGGTTACAATGCAATAAATGAATGATATTATTGAACTAAAAATCCAAATAAATCATTAAAAATCAATTAATGGAATTGTGATCTACAAAATTATATGAAAACCTAGTATATCTCCTACATGGTGCTAAATTTTTTATTGACAATATTTTTTCTATTAGAAAATAATATTTCTTTTCTCTATGCCTATAAAATAGATATTGATTAGAAATATTTTTTGGTAGATTAATAATTTTTGGGTAAATATGATGTCTTAATCTTCATGATTAATTAATGTATTCATCCTTGGTTATAGGAAAAACTTATTTCTAGGCACATTCACATGGTTTCCTATGATTAATGTCTCTGCCATATTGAATATATTACAACTATAAAATTATAATATTTCCTCTTTATGTAAATATATAATTGGATGTTTTTTTATGAGGTTCATATAATAGATTAGTAAAAATAATTAAGAATATCGTTTCAGTTATAATCTTTAATTAGATGAAGGTGAATATAGGTATGTTTGTTTTCTATAGTAGAAAATATTGAATGGTGAATTTTTTGGTATGTATTGAATAATATATATGTTATTTTATTATTAGAGTTATATTTAAATATATTAATAAATACTTATCTCTAGATGGAATAATTTCATGTTACTAATGGCCATTGTTATGATCAATCTTATGGCATTTATATCTACTAATTGTACATGTATGTTTTGTTTAATTTTTTCTTTAAATCCAATGTGTATGTTAGTTGTTTTTTAGTAATAATTGTGCTTATTATTTGAAATAATTATTTAACTATGTTTATAGTTTTTCAATGATATTATTAAGTTTTAAATAATTATTGGGACAAATAGTAACATTTTCAAGGTTTTTGTTTGTTTTTGTTTTATTTTTGTCTTATAATTTATTGGATTTATTATTACTATAAGCCATTACAATCAAGGGGTAAAATATCACGTGAGATTGTATTATAACAAATAAAGACTATATTTTTGGGGTAGAATAATAAATTCATTGAACATCCATTTTTTTAATCTTGGACTAATGTTTATATAATTGTATGACACTGTAGATTTTTTTTAATTTTCTATATTTTTGTAGTGGATAAATATCATGTATGTCTAAAAAGAAAAAAACATGTTAATAGCAACCAAGCCATAGTGTGATGGAATAATAGGTCTCATATTTTGGTTTTTTGTTATTTATATTAGACTCCATAAGTACATTGATAAAAAATTTATTTTGGTATTAATGCTATAGACAACATGGCATGGGAAAAAAACATATTTTATCTTTGTTTCTTGAGACAAATGCTTTCTCTCTATTTTTTTTTTTATAGAATTCATATTTTCTATTGGTGGGTTTTTTCTAGAGTTATATATTTATATAAACCTTGATATATTTTTATACTTTTACATATCAAAATCAAGTGATTTCTATTTTGGTTCTTAGGCTAATTTTAGTGGACTTTATGGTTGGGCCAACCATTTTTTTGTAGCACATTTGTCATGATTTATTTCCCTTAATATCAGAGAGGACACATCATTAACAAATGTTTGTTTATGTTTTTTTCATCAAATGTATTTTCATATTATGATCATGGATTTTTTTAGTGGTGAATATTTTTTAATTCATAAACATTAAATTTTAGAAGTTATCATTTGGGGATTACCTACATTTTAGGGTAAAATTTAAATTTAAGGGTCTACTCACCTAGGTTTTAAAAATAAATTCCCACCTTATAAATCTATATTTTTAGTACCAAAAAATCCAATTCAATGCATTCACCACTATGTATATGGTATTAACTCCTTGTGTACAAAACTATTTCAAGTGTCAGTATCTACTGTAATGCTTTTATAACTAGTAGTTAGGAAATAATAACCATGTGATGGTTAATAATAAGAATGTAAAAAATGAAAATAAGAAGACTACAGGGCATAGTCAGATGATTATAAGGTATATTCAGATGAGTATACGATGTACTCAGATGCCTAAACTAAGTAGGCAGATGATTAGACCCTCTACTTGGATGACTACATCATGCCATTGAATGAATACATAATATCATTGGATGATTACATAATGTAGTTAGATGACTGTATTATGCATTTAGATGATTAAATTATGGATCCATAAAACTTTAGTGTACATTCAGATGTTTTTAGTATGTAGTCAGGTGGTTATTCCTAGTATCACATTCACCATGTGCTACCTCCTAATCTGCATACACTATTATATGCCTTCCAATGTGAATCAGCATAATTTCAATACCAAATCTCCTAGTGACCCTCCAATTTTATTTTAATGTAGGCCAATTAAAATTTCCATAATTATGATATATTATTGGTTATAAGTTAAAAATATGTGTATTATATATATTAAAAAATAATTGTAAAAAACTGTCAAAGCCTAGGATGAGAATGTCAATGGGATACTATATTTTTAAGAGATTTTTCTCCACATATGTTGTAGTATGTTTTTGTTTATATAATATATGATTGCGTGCATTGGATTGGAATTTAATATATGGTAGTCATCCTCTATGTATGGTTTTCAAGAGGAAACATAGCATCTATTTTATCCTAAAGCTGATTTTAAATGTGTCAAATTGTGAAGATTTTATTTGTCTTTTCCTATGTGAAAAATTCTTTAGTAGTGTCATAATTAAAAACATGTAAATATTAATCTATTTGTGTGATTATGAAGTCAATATTTCCCCTTTATTTTATGTTATCTTTTAGTAAAACTCCCTTAATATGTGTTGAATATTTGTCTTTTAGCCTTGATGCTCTAAACACCATTACATGAGAATATGTATTGATTTTAGCTTTAATATGAGTTAAACATTTTATTTTATTTATTTTATTTTCCATAGGTTTCACATATTCAATTGATGTTTTTTTTCCTATCTATTTATATTTGAATCAAATTCCTAGTAGATTTTTATGTTAAATTACTAAATTGTATTAGGAGTCACTATTTTTACTTAGGTTGATTCTAGTGGAATATATGAATTAGTTGAATTTGTTTGGTTTAAAACTTTTCCTAGTGTATTGAATTTGATATCAAAGAGGCCATAGCATTTAAAACTATTAGTTTAATGTCAATTTAGATTAATATTTTTTATTTTTTTATTTTGATAAATGTTGTGCTAGTGGAAAAATATCATTTGATATCATAAAATAACAAAGCTTTTAAAATATATAGGGGATCAAAATAAAGGAGTGATAGGGTTACTATTATTTAAAAAAAATAATTGTACCACATGGGTCATAATTAGTTTCCATTAACATTGGAGAGTATGGGATATTGAGAAATCATAGTTTATTTATCCATAGAAACATGATAGAACTGGTGAACCACTCAAAGTAACATTAAAATACATAGATCATAAAAACTAAGTATAATCAACAAGAATAATCTTAAGAATTTTCTATTATCATTTAGTGAGCTAATTTTAGAGATTACAATCATCATAAAACAAATATATTTCTTCAGAGATTTGGTGTTCAAACATTGGACTAATATTGATTCTTGTTCTGAGGCCCAGGGTAAGGATACTTTGGTGATTACTATTCTATTGCTCAACATTCACCTTAACATTTGATGTGACTTAGATACACCAATTTTTTACATAGTTTATTGTACTTACATATATTTAAAATACTCATTAGAAAAATGTAGTTTTAGTTTGAAATATCTAGAAGTCTTAGAAGAAGCTAGAAGATCACTAAAAATGAGAAAATAATCTAAAAGTGTAAATTTATTAAATATATAACTATTTATAATGTATTCTCCATAGATTACAAGATCACAATAAATTAAAATAGTGAAAATTAATACTTGACAACATTGATTAGTACCTGGATGTGGTGATAATTAGGAAAATAACTTGGTTAGGTTGATTTCATAGGTTACATGTCTCTGACAAAGTATATTTTTTTTTCTCATTTTACAATGTGATAATATTATGTGTTAAATATTTTAAATATTAACAAGACATGTGATCCTTAATACAAATATTTATATTTGAAAATTTGTAGCCAAAATGATAAATGTATATCCTCAATAACTTTCAAATAGAGTCCAAGAGGGTAATGACATGTGAATTTTATTTATTTCAATTATTTTCTATATATCATCCATGCACCATGTGTATTTAATGGAAAATAATTTTCTTGTATACTCCCCTTATTTATATTGTATAACTTGTTACTTAATATTTTGATTGAATGATTATCTTAATTGGATTAAACAAGAAATGATTAAAGTATAAATTAAATGGGATAATTATTTTAAATTTGTAACAATGATCAGAATTAAATTAGCATTCAAAGCAATGTTATAATTTTTTTATCAAAATCACTACAAGGATTGTAGAAAATCTCAAAAAAATATAAATAATTTGTGATATTATTTTAAAAAACATGTAGTAATAAAGTAGGATTATATTTTATCTTTTTGTAGAAGGTGAATAGTCACCATTGGAGATGACATGAGCATTAATTTTGTCACTATAAATGTAATATTGGTTTTATTACTTTGTTAATGCATTACATGTTTGGCTTTTTACTCCAAAAACCATATATCACATTGGTATTAGATCACGTGATTTTTTTAATATTTAACACATTTATAGTCATATAAATTATTTATAAATTTAGTAAAAAAACTCTTGACCTAAATTGATTTTGAGTGAATTCTTTCACCTACAATAAATATATTCCATGACAATATTTTAATATCAAAATGTTGATGTTTTAGACTACTACTTTGACATCTTATTTTCTTCTTTTTTATTTGTTGTTATTTCATTGAAAGGACATGATGAATAGACTATACTTCTAGAGTCTATAATTTTTTAATATGTAACCTCATTGTAGCTCTCATTTACACCAAAAATATGGTATCAATGAGTAGAATATTATAATAATTATTTATAGTAAATTATGGGAATTTTGGATATATTTATGGATTAATAAGTGATGACATAAGGGTTTAAAATTTTCATTTTATTACTTGTCTAGGAATTTTAAAACCTTATAATTTATATATCTTTCTGTCTAGATGTGAAAATGTTTTAAAATTTACTTTTAGTGTATATTTATTATGTAGAAGATATGTAAATATTTTTAAGCTCTTTATATATTTCATGAAAAAATTAATAAAGATATAAACTAAAAATCTTGGTAGATGAAAGTTACTAAAAATAGCAATAGCTAAATATAACATGGGTTAGTTAGCTTTAAGTAGCTTTTTATTTATTTAGTTTTTCTAATTATGCATGTCAACTCCAATTTTGAGTTGATATTTTTTTAGATACTCTTATTTAATGTTTTATTTATTCAATTAGAATTTGTAAAGAAGATTTATTTCATGAAATTTCCATTCTTTTGCCTATTAACATTTTCCATAGATAGTCTATGGATTCATCATTGGATATCAAAGAAAATTTTAAATTTAGAGGTAATATATTTGTGATTTTATATTGGGTTTTATATTATATGTTAGGAGATTATTTTTTTGATTGAATAACAAGATTAAATGCATAGAGAGGATAATGAAGATTTGCACATATGAATAAGATGATGAAATAACTATAGAGGTAAGTGTAAATATTATCTTTAATTATCAAAAATATCACAAATCAATTACAAAGGCAAGTGGGATAGTAAACAAAGGAATAAATAGATTGTGAATAATAATTTTATGTAAAATGAATAATAATAACAACCAACATCAATGGAAGAAAGGATGTTTTGAGATTTAGAGGGAAGGAATGAAGCAATCAAGGCTGATGTTTTAGAGTATGCACACCATATAAATATGTAGGAGTTGATAGACTAGTTAAATATCATGAAACAATTTCTTGAATGAAAAAGTCTTAGATATGAAAGTAAATAATGTATCCATAGAATTGAAGGGTCATGCGACTATCTAGTGGGGTCACCTACAAAAATAGAGATAGAGAAATGGTAAAGAAAATATTAAAAAAATTGGAGCAAGATGGAGAATAAGCCAAGGGATATATTTATTCCTATAGATTATGAATAAAACATATTAAAAAAATTACAAAATTTAAGGTAAAATGATCACCATATATAAAAATATATAGATGAGTTTTACAATATTTCCATACAAGTGGAACATGATGAAACATGAAAAAATATGGATTCAAGGTATATAAATTATTTGAAATTTTTTATTCAAGAGTAATTGATTATGTATATAAAACTTTGAGTGGATGAATATTATCAATTAGATTTGAAGGAAGAATAAAAAAATAGATAGTATCTTAGAAGATTAACTAGATGAAAAAGAAGAAAATCACCTCTAGTAAGAAATTGGGGTGGGATTAATTCTACTAGATGAGGATCACTTGCGGTAATGAAAGAAATGAGGATACTAGAGGATTTGAATATTAAAAAAGAGGAACAGGGTTTTATATAGGTAGATGTTATGGTAGTAGTATAAGATGGAATGGTCCATTAAGAACTTAGGTTTTTTTATAAATATGGAAAAGGACATAATGTGTTTGAGTGTCTACACTAAAATTATAAATAAAGGATGTAGTAAGAATTATAAGAAAAAATTTGGTGCAAGATAATTGAAAAAAAAAATACATATGGTGTAGCAATAGACATGACAAAATCTCATGATGATGTGAATAATTATATTTCTGAGGAAATAACATGTGAAAAATAAAGAAGGTGGTCACTCATGGATGGATACAAATAATTTTTGAATAAGGTGCACTTTAAGATGTATGTTTTACAAATTAATTATAGATGATGTTAATTGTGAAAAAAAAATAGTTTCTAAAAAAACTTTAGAGAAACTACGTTTGTAAATTTAAAATCATCCTTATCCTTATCAAATTTTAGGGTTTAAAAAATGGAAAAAAATTACAATAGAAAAAATATGTTTAATAAAGTTTTCTATAGGAAAACCTTACAAAGATTAAATATGGTGTGATGTTATTTTAGTGGATGTATATCATGTGTTGTTAAAGGCAATTAATAATGGAGAAAAAAATACACATAGTTTTTAGAGAGGTCTTATAAAATTAGCTTTATTACCTCTTTAAAAATGTACGTAGGAAAAAAGCATGCTTTCTACAAAATAATTTATCAATTACATGAAAATGATATGGTGATTTTTGCATCTATCATAAATAAAGAAGATATGAAGGTGATACGGATACCAACAAAAGCATTGAAAGAATATATAGATGTTATGTCTAATGAGTTACCACATGGTTTAACACCAAAGATATACATTCAACATCATATCAATTTCATTCTCGAATCAACTCTACCCAACCAAGGATCTTATAGGATGACTATAATAGAACATATAAAATTGTATAAATAGGTAATTAAATTGGTGAGAAATACTATAGTTAGGGAGAGCGTGAGACCATTTATAACACAAACATTGCTAATTTTAAATAAATATCAAACATGGAGGATGTGTGTGGATAGTAGAGAAATCAATAAAATAACTATCAAATAAAAATTTCTTATAGCTTATTTAGATGACATGATAAATATGCTTGTAGAAGAAATATATTTTACTAAGATTAATCTAAGAAGTGAATAGTATCATATTCATATTTGTGATGGAGATTAGTGGAAAACAACCTTAAATATCAGGGATGGCTTATGTGAATGGATGGTGAACCCATTTGGATTATGCAATGCACCCATCACATTTGTAATGGTGATAAACAGAGTCCTATAAGATTACATTGGTAAACGTTTAGTGTTTTATTTTTATGACATAGTGATATTAAGTAAGATTAAATAAAATCACTTATAGTAGTTTAGAGTGGTGTTATAATTGTTAAGGATAAAATTTATTCCAATCTGAATAAGTACATGTTTATGCATAATTATTTTTTATATTTTTGGGTTTTAGTTTAAGCATATGGTGTCAAAATGGATGAATAAAAGGTAAATACAATTTTTTAGTGGCCTATTCTAAAGAGTATCACATTGGTAACAAGTCTTCATAGTTTATTAATTGTTTGACAAAAATTTTATTAGAAATTTTACTACTATTATTGCACTAATAACATATTACATTAGATATAAATAACTTTATTGGAAAAGGCATCAATAATAACATTTCAATTATTGAAGAATAATATTATAGATAAAAACCTATTTAACATTAACATATTTGATCAAAAAATTTGAGGTGGATTTTGATGATTCACATGTGGAAATTGTTGATATATTGAGAAAAGAATGAAGACCAATAGCATATTTTTTTGAGATGTTTAATGACATATGAAATAATTATTCTGTATATGATGTTTAATTTTATGCCATTGTACAGGCATTAGGATATTAAAGGCATTAATTGGTGCCTAGAGAGTTTGTCCTATATATGGATCATGAGTATTTGAAGTATGTGAACCCTCAAAATTAGTTAAATATTAGTCATGAAAAATGGGAGTCTTTATTCCATGGATAATTTTTTTATTAACATAAATAAGGAAAATAGAATTAGGTAGCTATTTGATCAAGAGAGTGTCATTGTTAACTTCAATGGTGAGTGACGTATTTAGATTTGAAGTTATTAAAGAGTTATATGATAATGATCCATATTTTGAAAATATAGTTCAGCAATGAAAGAATCCATTAGAAGGGGAGATAGGTACTAATCATGATAATTATATTACACATGATGTTTCTCTTCATAGAATAATAATTATGCATTCCAATTGGGTTTTTATGAGACAATATTATAAGAGAATTACATAGTGTGGGTTTATGTGGACATTTTGGTAAAAATAGGATAATAGATTTGGTGGATGAGAAATATGTTTTGGTCATATGTGAAAAGAGATGTGGAAATATACATTTAATGATGTAGTATATGCCAAATGGATAAGGGACATACATAAAATATAGGGGTGTACATGCCATTAGTAGTTATTATAGGACCATGTACATATTTAATTATTAATTTTATGTTGGGGTTACAAAAAATACAACGAGGTAATTATTAAATTTTTGTTATTTTATAAAGGTTTTCTAAGATGGTTCATTTTATTAGATGTAAGAAAATCAATCATACCACTAGAGTTACATAATTATTTTTTATGAATGTTGTGAGATTACATGGTGTTACAAAAACCATTACATCAGATAGAGACATAAAATTAATAATTTATTTTTAGAATACTCTATGGAAGAGTTTGAGAACTAAGCTACAATTTATTAGTTCACAACATCCAAAAATAAATGGATAGAATAAATTATTAAATAGGATATTTTGATTTTTATTGATATTTATAGTTGGAGAGAAACCCAAGCATTGGGACTTGGATTTAACATAGAATTAATTTAAGTATAATACTCTAGTGAACATATCACTAATAAAATAAAAATTCTAGATTTTTCATGGAAAAATTATGATGGATGTTTTAAACTTGGTGTAGTTACCAATTGATGAAATTGTTATTGATGATGTAAATTTTCATGGCACATACAATAGCTTCAAGAATAAGTAAGAAGAAAAATTTAAGAAAGTATTGAAATGTATAAAATAATAGAATATGTAAAAATGAGTTTAAATGTATTTTAGATATGATATTTGGTGATGGTATATTTATTTAAATAACTATTTATAGACATACAAAAAGTTAAAGTTCTATAAAATAGGTCAACTAAAAATTATGAAGAAAATTAATGACAATGCTTATAAGATGATTTTACCACAAAATTTTTATATCTCTCCAGTATTTAAAATTTAAAACTTGTATTTTATAAGATCATGGATAATATGATAAATGGGAATAATATTAATAAGGGTATTGGAAGAAACAAGTACCAACTATTAAGAAAGAAAATATAGTGTAGGTTCTAGATAAGAAAATATTAAACACGGGACATGAAAACTATAACATGTATTTAGTATACTGTGATAGACTAAAATAGTACTAAAAAGAATTAGATTTCATAAAGGGACCTACCAATAAATTAGAAGAATAAATGGTAGGGTTTTAATCAATTCAACTCATAGGATATGAGTTTTTTCAACTAGATGTGAATGATGTAGAGACTAAAATTCCATAAGCCATAACTTTTGATCTATTAATTTTTTTTGAGTTCCCATTTGAGCTAAAATGTTGATATAAAATAGGATGATGTGATACTAATTTCCACCAGATTGTTATAGTCATTTTATATATGTTTACAAAGCCATAAGTGATCAGTGAAGAGTCTAAATTTCCATTTTATTATATTTTCAAGAATTTTAAATCTTAGAAATTAGATATTTTTTAACTACACATAAACAAGAGTTAAAATTAGGTTTTTAGTATATATTTACTATGTAGAGGATATGTTGTTATTTTTAAGCCCCTATGAGCTTGTATGAAAACCATACTAAAAATAATACTTGAAAAACTTGTTAGAAGTTAAAAGTTACTAAAAATAGCAATTACAAAATGTGGAATGGTTTAGCTAGCTTTATTTCAATTTTGAATAAATTAGTTTTTTCAATTATGCATGCCAAATCTAATTTGAGTTGAAATTTATTTAAATACTCTTGTGTAATTTTTTATGCATTCAATGAGAAACAATAGAAAATATTTTTTTCATGCAATATATGAGTTTTCTGCCTATCAATATTTTATTTAAATAATCTTTATATTCATTAGTAATTCAATAATATTTATCAATATTTCATTATGACATTGGTAAAAAATTGAATTTATTTACAAAATAATTTAAACAACATGCACAAGACATTGAATTTGATGTCATATTAGTCTTATTTATAATGGCCTTCAATGACATTAATGAAAACTGTGTTGTTCTGACAAGTGGAATTCAACCACCCATTAGGAAGATTATAATCCTAATATTAGCTATCAAAATTGATCCAAGTTCACAAATATG
>JARHVA010009564.1:85000-145000 GCA_037957365.1 Torreya grandis | reverse complement strand
GTCTTAAATTATTAAAAAATATATATTTTCCCTAAGTAACCCATGATAGTAATTTTTTTCACCTGAAAGAGTCAAATATGTATGCAAAGGTCTGTTACACTCTCAAGGTGGAAAGATAGTTAAATTAACAAAGAACAAACATGTATGTGTCTTGTTCATATCAAATACATGAAAACATGCATTAGAGATGAAGTTCAAAAATTTATATGAAACATGGGCGTGTAGGTACATAGTCATAATGTATGTTTCCACATTCTTTTACTTCTCTATGTCTTGATACATTTAGAACTTGAATTTACATACATCATTCACTCTATTTTCTCAGTGGACTATATGCTAAAAGGGTGATAGTGTTAGTGTCATATGAATGCATACTTCAACATGAACCTTTTGGAGGCCTATAGATATATTTTAAAGTGATGACTACACTACCTATGAAATTATAATGGAAAACTAGGTTCAAAAATATGAAGAACAATCTGGAGAACTCTAGGTCTCATATAAAACTATAAGCTATAAGCAATCCAAAAAATTGGGAGATTTGGTACCTAATTTGAATGGGTAGGAAGAGAGGTAGATGTAAAATATAATATTCTTAACAAGTTATACCACTCCCCAAGTTACTCATAATAGACCCAAACCTTATTTCAAACCAAATAAGTAATTTATAGGTCTATCTTAGGCCTAAGCAAATTAAAGACTAATAGGGTAGCGTGAGAGGGTTTTCAAATGATATGTTACTTCTTAAATATAAACTAAATAATTTTTGAATATTTTCCCAAAAAGTGGGTACCTTAAAATCGAACTACTACTCATGGAGGAAATCCTCTTCTACAACCATGTTGTGGAAACCCTGTAAGTCTGATTTCACTAATAATTAACATTTTCATGTTTGTGTTTAATGTGACATTATTAGGGTTTATGGTTTAATTGAGGTATGAAGATGAAGATGTGACTAGGTTTTAAAAGTGATAATTTGATATGTTATTTTTTATAAAAGGAAAGGAGAGGCGATCGAGGAGGTAAATGCACATTACATTTATAATTTTACCTAGCAATTTATAAATTGCACTTGGAAGCCCAAAATCCACTGTCAAAGGTAAAGTGGGAAAATCAAGGCAAGTTAAACACTTAATGAATAAGTCATGGTGTTTTAAAAGGAAATGCAATAAAGTATTTTAAATCTAAATACAAGAGTGGACATCCACAATCAAAGATCCTAGTGGAGAAGTAAAGTAAACATGAAACTTTAAAATTATAAATTATAACGTGAATGCAAATGTTTTCCACCCACTAAGACATGACATTACAATTTTTTTTTTTAAAACTTATCACTAATTATTTTCACTCGACACTAAAATTCATTCCAATTGATGTGAAGGTCCCTAGTCCGTATTGAAAGTTTAAAGGGGAAATGCAAGTTTGAAATTCCATGGGATTTCTAACCAGAGATACAAATTCACATTACTAGTTTAATTTGTAAACATATAAATTGTAAGTGAGTCTCCCAGTCTTACAACATTGTAGAGAATTCAAATAGAGGGATGAAATCTCAATGGGAAGAAGTGCCACATCCCATCATTCTGTTTAAAATATTTATTGTGTATTCATTCCCATATTTTGAAGGCCAAGAGTAAGATAAGCATTTGGACATTATCTATGGAACCTACACTCAATCTAATATTGTGGAGAATTAAAAGAGTAGTCAGTGGATTTGGTAATCTCAATTGAATTAGAGACTAGATGGGAAGATGAAACTAGAGTTTATAAAGATGCATTTTCCATGTCACTTTAAGATATGTGACAATGAATTCTTGAGATTGAATTTTGGTATGCACATCACACTAAGATGATTCACAAGTATAAACTCTTAGTGATACAATCTTAATTGTAGGATATAAATCTACAAGGTCTTAATCAATATCATTTGAATTCAAGAATTTGTGATACAAATTAGTACCCAATCTACCTTTACCATCAAGCTTCATCATCTATTTGGTGATTATTATCAAAGATCAAAATGGCCATATGCCTTTCAAAAACTGATTAACCTTTTGATTGCAAATTAGTTATACTAGGGCTGGATGCAATATGGGATAAACATTGAAAATATATTACCAAATTCAAGTGAGGATCCAATGCCCAAATTATATTTAAGTTTTTGAGTAAGAAATAAAGTGTGTAAATGTTATACACATTGGAAAATTATAAATGTGTACCTGAGTCCTAAAATTTCACCATGTACAAATGTACAATGAAGGTTTGAAATCCCAATGGAGATAGAAAGTGCTAGTGTGCACATGGGGATCAAAATCCTACAAGGATAAAAGGAGTGAAAATGTGCACATAAGTTCCCCAAATATGCAAAGTTCAAAAGTGTAAATAGGTTTTAAAATTTTATGTGAGGTAAAAATGCATTTTAATTTTGGCATCAACCTCGAAATGTAAAAGGTAAAAAAAAAATAGCTAAGTATCAATTCCAAGGGAAAGGTAATATGGGTGAAATATTTTCATTGAATAAAAATGAGTATCAAAAATTGTAAAGAGAAGATTTTAAAAAATAGGATTGCATATCATTCATGATTGAACTAGGTCATCCACAAACTTCTAGTGGGGTAAATGATTAGTTGAATAAAAGGGAAAAATGATTGCATAAGAAGATAAGATTTTGTTTTACTCCTAGAGAGAGTATTTCTATCAAGCTCAACTCCATCAAGATTTCCATCTAAGTTGATCAAATTTTGTTATAAAATATCATCATGACATGGACAACCACTTATTATAATTATCACTTTAATAATCATGAGAGTTTCTAGGCATGTTCAAAGGCATATTATATATGAAGCATATTCCCTAAATATTTTGGGTGAGATGTGTGTATAAGTAAAGAGGGCTTGCCCTCTTTAAATAGATTATTGGTTTTTTAAGGATTCTTGTTATGTATCTTTTCATTCTATTACTAAGGTGATTGTATTTATATAGTCATTAGCATATTATGAGATCATGTATATGTCTCCCCCACTTCATAGCAAATCCACCATTATTTTAACCATTGATATGCATTCTTAACAATATGTACATTGATCTACTTTTAAGTAAATGAAAACATCTTTGATTTATACTATATCTTATTAATGAAGTACAATGGTACATTATTCATTCATTGATGGCTGGCTGTTAAGTTTTATGACTATTAATGGTAGTCATTTTAGACATGAATATAGGATATAAACTATTTTTTGCATTGTGATTTGGGAATGTTGTGTTGATAGTCTTTTAAGGACACCATAGACTTATGTATTTAATAGAAGAAGGTGATTAAGTCTTCACTTGTAGTGTATGCTCTAGATATTTCAAGGGTCATTTTAATGTTTTCATTGGATTGGTATTAATGAATACAAACCTTTCCTCATCATTTGCCTTATCCTATGTTTGAGTCTTTTACATCTTGAAATGATTGATAGCATAAATATTTTAGGTCTTCCTAGTATTGAAAGCCACCATAATCCACTTTAAAATGTACCTAAATCATCCTACCCATATAAATAATACATGCTATTGAATATCTTGAGTGTTATTTTCCTAAAAATGCATGAGTATTGAAAATATGGAATTTGTCTATATTTGGTCTTTAAAAACTAGGAATGTAATATTCCATTTGGCTCATAGTTATCAGTAATTTATTTAGAAATGAAGACTGTAATCACCTTCCTATCTATCTTCAGTAGCTTGTGTCTAATTTAGGATAATTTTCCTAGTCTATTTGATAACTCTACTCAAGTGGACTATTCGAGTTTGGTTATGATTTGGTCATATTTGTATCTATGTCAATAATTCATTAGATTTTGAACTATAGTATCCCTATTTGTAACCAAGATACCACTTAGGTACTCTCACCTTGATTCATGTAGAGCTATAAGTTGTAGGGAACTAACCATAACCTATGTTAGTGGCTTCCAGTCATTGTCTACATTTAGTCCATCTAGATGTTAAACCCTTCCCTATATATAATGACTTAATTTGGGTTTATCATCTATGTTTATCATCTTCTCAAGTGTGCAATAGTGAATGTTATAATTGTACAAGCAGGAATGAATGCCTGATTGGTACTATTGCTATAGATTGATCCTTGGTACTTGTGTTACCAGGGACTCTTTCTAAGAGTTATTATTTGTTAATGTTATCAAAGTTGTTTATATTATAATATTTGATCAATTGAACTCTACTAAGTAGCTTTAGGCAATGTTTACTCATATTATCTCATGTGTTTGAAATATGAGTTTGTTTGAGTCTACTTTGCTACTTTGGGCTGTCAACTGCGCAACCCCAATTGGTGTCATTAGCAAGGAAAATATCCTTGGCATTGTATTATCAGGGACTCTTGTAGTGGACTATTATTTTTTCATGTTCTTAAGTTCTTTATATAATTTTATGGAGTCTCATCACTGATTAAAATTAAGTATAATTTTATAATGTATCATTGTTTATTCATGATCTGCTATATCTTAAAAGTTTTCCTCTAATGGTGACTCCAAAATTTTAGCTAGTTTTGAAGGATTAGTGCCCATGTTAATTATTTAAATTTTGAGTTTTCTATTTATTTCAAAGATGAAATGACTGTGATTCTCATTCAAAGTTGACTAATCAAAATAACTTGTCTCTAAGTTATGATTTCATCATATAAGAAGGATAAAAGTTTGGAGGCCAATTGAAGGGCAAAGCTTAGTAGGAAAACAATGTCTAGGCCATAATAATTCTAATACATATGAACTTAATTTAATTGAAATTAATTTAATTAAATATCATCATAACTCTCTAAATAAATTAGAGTCATATAGTACTATTTATTACCCATCACCTTCTCAACAAGTTGAATCTCCTCCTAGGTTTGATCCCCCATGTCCACCTCACTCACCCCCTCACATCCATTCATCATCTGATATTGAACCCACCATTGACCCAATCATGAGAAATAAAGATAATGATAATAATAAACATCCTATATTTAGTATTTTATGATTTAGACATGTTAGTTTTGATGAAATAATGAAGTTCCAAATGAGGAAAATAATCAACTCCTTAAGTTTTAGTAAAATAATGCAGTCACTGGAGAATTACATTTGAGGTATTTTCACATTATAATTGAAGATTATGAGGTTGATCATAAGAATTTTTGCATTACACTCTTTTTATACACACAAAGAGAGGATGCACGTGACTAGTTCAATTATATCCCCCATGGATGCATAGATTCATGGGAAGAAATGAAGAATGTTTTAAAAATATAATATGGTGATACAATTGATCCTAGGTTCCTTATTATATAATTTAAAAACATAAAGAAGACGAAAAATGAATGAGTGTAGGAATTTAATATAGGGTTTAATAAGACTATGATGAGGTTTCCTAATAATATTAGGTTGAGTGATATTATTTGCTTGATTAAATATTATGATGTCATTGATCGGAAGGTTGAATACTACTTGTGAGATAAAGTTCCCAAAAATATGAAGTTTACATTAAATATGTCCATCCAAATTAAAAATAATATAAATTATGTGGGGAAGCCTATGAATAGAAGGGATATTATAAATTTGATGGATCCTAAAAAATCTTAGTCCATAAGACTGATAACATTGATGAGATTATGAAAACCTTGGAAAATACTATCAAGGATATGTTATAAAGGTTAGCGAGAGTTGAGAAGGGGATTCCTCATGGATATTGAAGTCAAAAGAGATCTCAAAACAAAAATAAAGAACAAGGGAGATCCTCTTTCCATATTAGAGATAATGATAGAGGGAAGAGGCCTACTTAGAATGATATAAATCTAAATAGATGAGGTAAAAAGGAGGTTTGTGATCTATTAAATGATAAGGTTAATGTTGTAAACTATGATATTGACATTGATTAGTATGATAAATGATTATTCCCCTATACCCCTTGTGATAATACTAAAAGAATTGGTGAATATGCAGAGGAGCCTGAGTTTACATCTAAAAATGATGACATTATGATGTTTGATTATCAAATCTCCTAAAGTAAATTATCTACATCCACTTAATTACTAAGTGAAATAGAATAGGTATGTGTCCAAAATTATGAATTTTTTTATGTAAACATCACACAAGCATATGAGTTTCCCAATCATGAATTTGAGTTTTTATGATCTATGATCATTAAAAAGTATGATGGGGGCATTCTTTCAGTTAAGGATAGGTAGTCACTAACTAATGAAATAGTTACCCAGGAGAAAGAATATAGTATTAAAATTAAGAAAAAAATTTCTTATCCTCAAGAGACTACACCTACAAATCTAAGGGTATGTGATAAACATAAAGAGGTTAAAAAAACTAAATAAGTCAATAGTTTTCTGAAACTAGCATTTGGATTCAAAATTGTCAAATAGTAAGGTTCTCTAGCCAAGAATAAATAATCTATGTTGTTCATTATTCCTAACGGCATGAATGATATAATATGAAATTGAACTTGGAAAAATGTTGTTAGGAATGATGGTTCATCCCATCGTATTCCACCTCTAACTTTAAATGGTTGTATTCCTACTGAAGCATTTGTTACACTTCCTAGAAACACTCCCCTTCCTTGGTACAATGCATGAGATATGGTCCAAGAATTAGTTAAATTAAAAACCATTCTCCCACTTGTTGAGTTCCTAAGAATACTAGAAAATAGAAGGAGGAAAGTTGAATTTTTAAATTATAATGAGAATACAGTCACCAAAGAAATTTCTTTACACCCAAAATTTTCAAATGAAAATGAAGATCTAGATGAGGTTATTGAACTAGACTTGAGGGTTTATTTTGGGATTTAATTTATAGAGAATCATCAAGATGATGACCCATTTTACATAAACTTGTTGATTAATGGTTTAATTATTCATAATTGTATGTTTAATTCTAGAGACTCTTATAATGTGATTTCTTTGGGTGTTCTTAATGAGCTTGGAGTTAAAATAAAATTTGATTTTGGAAAATTTTATACCATGAAATCATGAGAGGAACCAATTTATATACAATTTAAAGGATTGGTAGTGCTGTTGGCGGTTCATCTAAGTATGTTTTTGAATATGGATGCGGTAGTTATGGATTGTCCTTCTAAGTGGGGGATGATATTTTAAAGGAAATCGGTTGTGAGTATGGGTGGTAGTGTTTAGATGTTCCTTTATTATGGTACCATTCCTTTGTAGGGTAAGATGGTGAAACTTCTTAGAAATCATAATATGTTACATGTACTCAAAGATCCAAATCATTTTTTGAGTGAAGTTTTATACACAGATATGGATCTTGGTAGCTTTATTGTAAATGTCGCTTGTGTTGAACAATCTATTTTTATTTATGCTAGACTTGATAAAGAAATTGATGATGTTTAGATAATGTCTTTTGATGGGGCTTGCTCCAGTTTTGTAAATGGATCTAGGGTTGTCTTTTGCACCCCTGATAATAGAAATTTTATGTTTTCTTTCAATTTTTCCTTTGAGTGCATTAACAAAATTGAAAAATATGAAGCACTCTGACATGGTAAAATAATTTCCTAAGAACAAGGAATTACAAGTCTGATTGTAAAATATGACTATGATTTAGTCGTTAATCAAGTAAAAAATTACTATGACAACAAAAATAAAAGCCTGAAACAATATAGAAAAGTTGTATATTATTTGTTAGAATTCTTTGATGCTTTAAATATTTGTTATCATGATAGAAGTTTCAATGAATAAGCAGCTAGACTTGCAGGGTTGGGTGCTTAGTTTGAAAGTGAAAATATGAACCCTCACTGTTAATATCAAGTGGAGTGCTTGTTAGACCTTTAATCCCAAATAACATTGATCATTGGAATTTTTTTAATGATGATGATTAAATAAGAAGATATCTTAATTGTGAAGTAGAATTTCAAGATAAAATCATAGACATGGAATTCATGGTCCAAATATTGATGAAAAATAAACATTATTTTGGAAATATATCATTTAGATGAAGATGAATACCATCCTTAGAGTATAGGTAAGTTTATAGTCATCTTTTTATGCAATAAACTAAATTAAAACTAAAGATATATTTATCTCAAAAGATGTGACTAAATTTAAATTATAATCTAAAGAGAATTTGACAAAGGTCTATCTTGGTACTCATTAGAGTGAAAAAGAGAATCAAGCCTACATGAAATTTCTAAAAGGGTAGTTGGATTGATTGGATTGATCTTATTCTAAACTAAAATCATATAGAGAGAATTTTTTTCAACACATCATCCTTTTACAGCCTCACAACAAACCTTTCAGGTAGAATAAAAAACCTATTAACCCCATCTTATCCACCAAGATATGAGAAGAGTTAAATAAATTAAGGGATGGAGGGATTTTTACCTCTATTAGGAATTCATCATGGGTGTCAAACTTAGTCCCTATAATAAATAAGAATGGTGACATCTTCTTGTGCAAGGATTTAAAAAATTTGAATAAAGCTTCTCTAAATGATAATTACCCCTTATCTAATAAGGATAATCTATTGTAGAGTGTTATAGGATTAGAGATGTTATCCACACTACATGGTTTATCAGGGTATAACCAAGTTATGGTAAAGAAATCTAAGAGACCAAATTCTGCATTTACAATCCCTTGGGGTAATTATGTCTATATGAGGATGCCTTTTGGGATAATGAATTCCAGTGTAACATTTCATATATATATGGATGTTACTTTTGTAGGGTTGATTAAAAATTTTATTGTTGTGTATTAGGATGAAATTATAGTGTACTAAAAAAATAGAAAAGGGCATTTGGAGCATCTAGAAAAAGTGTTCCTTAGATGTAGAGAGTATGGTATTTCCCTTAATCCTAAGGAATGCCACTTAGAAATATAAAAGGCTAAATTTATGGGATATATAGTGTTTATGTATGGTTTTATGATATATTTGAAAAGAGTGGAGGCCATTGACAAAGTGCCTATCCTAAAGTCCAATAAGGGAATTTATTCCCTCTTCAGAGAAATAAAATTTATAAGAAGGTTTGTGTCTAAATATGTAGAGATAAATCTACCTATTAATTTCATATCAAATAAATACCAAACCATCAAGTGGGAGGAGAAGGTCATACAATATTTCAATGACATCAAAGAAGCCTTGAAGTTTTCTCGTATCTTGTCCAGTCTTGATTAAAGTAGGGCATTTCAAATATTCTCTTTTGTATCACATAGTACTATAGTTGTTCTATTGTAAAATAATGATTATCATCACAAAATGAATATATATTTCTTTATTAAATCTATTCAAGGACCTAAAATGAAATATACTATCATGGACAAATAATCATTCACCCTCTTGAAAGTTTATAAAACATTTAGACCCCACATTCTAAGTTGAAATAGTATTACATATGTCCCACATACAATGGCTAAATACATCTTAACTCAGATTTAAATATCAATAAATAGGTGATGATGGGTCAACATGTTACAATAATATAAGATGGAGATCTATACCACCGAGATAGTGAGAGGGATTGGCTTAGCCAAGCTCATGGTTGAGACCAATTGGCAAGATGTAGAGGAAAACATTAATGTTTGCAATATTGATGATTCTTTGACTCAAATTATCATATATTTATTATATAAGGATATCAGTTTTTACTTGAAAAAATGAATTATCACCTGAATTTTATAAGAAACAAAGGATAACTCTTAAACTTGTATCCCAATTATATCTCTTGACTTAAACTAGACTAGCATGGAAGAACCCATATGGGATTATCTTAAGGTGCCTGGTAGAAGAAGAAACCATTGATTTAATTGAACACTTCCACCATGGTCACTTTTTACCTAAAGTCATAGCTCATAAAATTTTGAGATCTAGTTATTGGTGGTTGTCAATATTCAAAGATGTTGAACATAAAGTCAGAAAATGTGAAAAATGTCAATGTTTTGCTAGAAGGTCGAAAGCTTATGGTTCCCTCCCCTTACAACTTGTAATGATCGAAGGCCCATTTAGACAACTGGGATTGGATTTTTTTGGGTATATCACTGATGCATAAATCATTAGTCATAGGTAGATATTGGTTTCAAATAACTACTTCATAAAATGGGTTAAGGTGGTCCTTATAAAGAAGGCCACACATTAGGTGATAGTGGACTCTATGTTAAATTAGATTATTTGTAGATTTGGTGTGCCTATGAAGATAATTATTGATAATGCCATGAGATTTAGATTTAAACCTTTGGTGGCATTGTACAAGGAATATGGGATCACATTAACTTATGTTTGCAATTACAACCCTCGTGGGAATGGACAAGAAAAATCTTGTAATAAGAATATGATAAAAATCATTAGAATAACTTCATAATATAATAACAAGAAGTGGGGTGAATAATTAAAATTTTCCTTATGGGATGATAAAATCACATCTAAGAGAGATACATGTAAGAGCCCTTTTGATCTTATTTATATAACTCAAGCTACTTTACCCATAAATATATAGTTTCTAACCTATAAGTTTATGCAATAGCTAGAATAAGATGATGAAATTAACCACTATGAAACTAGAATGAACCATATTATTGAGCTTGATAAAACTAGAAGACAAGATCATGAAATACATGTAAAGTTGAATATAAGGATCAAAAGGATATTTTATATAAAGGTCATTGTAAGAACATTCAAGATTGGAGATCTAGTTTTACTTTGGGATAACATGTATGAGGAGAAAGAAAAACATGGTAAATTTGATGACTTTTGGATGAGACCTTATTATATTAAATGCAAAATTTGGGAACATAAATTATTCTTAAAAGAGCTAGATGGTAAGATACTAGAACTAGTAGTTAATTAAAGACCTCTGAAACACTTTCTCAATTGAGTCCATGTTTATGTAAATTAATGTACAGTGTATAGTTTTGTTGTTAAATTTGCCTTTTGGTTTGGACTTTGTTTTTATAGTTCTTTTTGTTGTTTTTCATTTTGTGTTAATTCTCAAATTCTCCTGATCTATTTTTTTGTTCTGCCCATAATGTATTCAGTCTCCAAAGGTGTTTGATAACAAATTATAAGAATAATGATTTTATAGCCCAAGGGATTGACACCAAGTATTATTTTCCAGGGTTCTTTGTACACCAACAAAGGGGTGTATATCCCTAGGTGAGATCCAGTATTAGTGCTAAAATATGAAATAAATAATTTGTGCCCTTTTCCCAAAAATAGTGTACCAAAAAATCTAACTATTTCCCCTTGGAGGAATTTTTCAAGTGTTAATCTAGATCATAAAAATCCTCTTCTACAATGGTGTTGTGGAAACCCTACAAGTCTTGTTTCACTAATAATTAATGTTTAAATTTTTATGTTTAACATGACATTAATAATGTTTATGGTTGAATTCATTTGGGAAGATGAATATGTGACTAAGTGTTAAAAATTCCAAGTTTAATGTTTTTCATTTGCTAAATGAAAATGATCAAAGATCTAGGAGGGAAATACACATTACTTTTGCAATTTTATCTCACAATTTTAAAATTACACTTAGAAACCGAAAATATAATTTTAAAGGCAAAGTGGGAATATTCAAAGTAAATGAAACACTTATTGATAAAGATGTTAGACATTAAGAAGAAATGCAATAATGGATTTTAAATATAAGTACAAGAGTCAAGGTCTATGGGCAAAGATATCAGTAGATATTTGAATTAGAAAAGCAAAGTCAACATGCAACTTTAAAATTTAAAACTACAATATGAATTCAAATGTCTTCCGCCCACTAATATGTGTCACTGAGTTTTTAAAAAATTTATCGTTAATTGTTTTTACTACACATTAAAATGTATTCAAACCCACATGGAGGTCCATGGTAAAAGGGAGTGGTTGAAGTATTCAAGGAAAAACAAATTTTTACTTTTTCCATTTTTAATATGCACTAAAGACCTTGAAACCCATAAGTCAACATAAGTATGGAATACCATGGAAAACATTAGCAGTATCAAAGCAACACAAAAACACAACTTTGAAATTTCAAGTAAAGTTACCTCATCTGTGGTATAAGTTTGAAGGGTCAATTAAAGTGTAAAATTCCATGGGATTTATAAGAAGAGATAAAACTTCACATTACAAGTTTAATTTTAAAAATTGAAAATTATAAGTGAGTATCCTAAGCCCATGGCATTGTAAGCATGCCTACAGGGGGATGAAATCCTGCCAATGAGAAAAAGTGCCATGTCTCATTTGTTTAAAAAAATTCTCCTATAGATGTTTCCTTATTTTGAAGGCTAAGAGTGATATGAGGGTTTGGAGAGTATTTAAGGAACATATGCTCAATATGGGATCATGGAAAAATAAAAAATCAATCGATGACTTTGGTAATCTTAGTAAAATTAACAACTAGATGGGAAGTTGAAACTGGAGTTTATACTGATGCATTTTCTTTTGCACTTTTAGATAGAAGAAAATTGATTCTTGATCTTGAATTTTTGTATGCATATTAAACTCATATGAATCATAATTATAAACTCTTAGTGAGACCATCTCAATTATAGGACATAAGTCTACAACATCTCAGTTGATATACTTTGAATCCAAGAATCTAGAATGGCGATCATTACCTAATCTGCATTCACCAACAAGCTTCATCATATTTTGATTATTATTTTAAAAGGTCAAAATGGATTAATGCTTTTTATAAAATTAAGTAATATTTTGACTACAAATAAGTTAGTTGATCTCCAAGAGGCCATACAATTGAAGATAGATGTAAGAAAGGATGAACATTGCAAGTGTCATGTTAAATTCATGTGGGGATATTAGGCTAAAATTTAATTGGAGGTTTTGAGTAGAAAATCATGTTTTTAAATGCAATGCACATTTGAAAATTATGAATGTGCACTTGAGTCCTAAAACCTTGCCATGTGAAAATATGCAACCAAGGTCTAAAATCCCATTAGAGATAGAAAGTACAAACTTGCACGTGTGGCCTAGAATCCCAAAAGGATAAAATAAGTGTAAATTTTCACATAAGTTCCTCAAAATAAAAATTCAGAAATTAAAATAAGGTTGAAAAGTCCATGGGAGGAAAAAATATATTTTTAAGTTTAGCATTGACCTCAAAAGGTAAAAGTTAAAAATAAAGAGCAAATGTCAATTCTGAGGCAAAGGCAATGTGGTTGAAACATTTTCATTAAATAAAAATGGGTATGAAAATTACAATGAAAATATAAAAATAAGGTTTGCCTCTCAATCATCATTGAACAAGGTCATCCATAAGCTTCTAGTTGGGAAAATGATTAGTTGGAGAATAGGGGAAAATAGCTGCACAAGAAGACAAGAGTTTATTTTTCTCTTAGAGAGAATATTATCCCTCAATCTCAACTCTATCAATATTTCTAAGAAAGAAAATCAAGGTTTGTTATCAAATATCATGATGACATGGAAAACCACTTACCAGAATGATCACTTTGCAAAACATGAGATTATCCAGGTGTGTTCAAAGGCATATTCTAGATGGAACATATTCTTAAAATATAATAGGTGAGAGGTTGGTATAAGTAAACAAGGATTATCCTCTTTACTTAGGTTATTGTTTTTATAAGATTCTTGATGTATACATTTTCATTATATTTCTAAGATGATTGCATTTTTACAATCATTAGCAAACATTGAGATCATGTATATATCTACCCTAGTTTAGAGAAAATCCACCATGTCTTTTACCAATATTATCCATTTGTAAAATTATGTACATTGATCTACTTTCAAGTAAATAAATAGATCTTTGATTTCTAATATATCTTATAAATGAAATGCAAGGGTACATTATTCATACATTATTTATTGGGTATATAGTTTCATATCTATTAATGGTAATTATTCTAGGCATGAATCTAGGTGATAACTCCTTTATAAATTGTGATATGGGAAGGTTATGTTAAAATTATTTTAAGGACACCCTGTAATTATGAAGTTGATAGGAGAAGGTGATTTATTCTTCACTTGTAGTGTATGATTTCGATATTTCAGGGTCATTTGAATGTTTACATTGAAATGTTATCAATGAATGTAAACCATTCCTCATAGTTTTACTTATCTTGTTTTTGACTCTTTTACATATTGAAATTAATGATAGCATAACTGTTGAAGGACTACCATGTATTAAAATCCACTGCAATGCACTTTAATATATACCTAAATCATCTTACCCATCCTACCCCTTTAAATAATACATGTTATTAAATATATTTAGTGTTATTTTCTTATAAACACATGAGTATTGAAAATATAGGATGTGTCTTTATTTGGTATTTAAAAACTAGATTTTTAATCTTCCATTTAGATTCTATTTGTCAACAATTTCTTTAGAAATTAAGATTTTAGTCATCCTCCTATCTATCTTTAATAGCTTGGGTTTGATTTAAGTACATTTACCAGTCCATGTGATAAGTCATCCAAAGTGGAATGTTAAAGTTTGGCTATGATTTAATCATATTTCTATTTGTGCCAATAATTCCTTGGAGATTGAATTTTAGTATCCCTCCTTGTGACCAAGCTACCCCATAGGTCCTCTCGCCTAGGTTCAGGAAGATCCAAAAGTAGCATAGAACTAATCATACCCTCTATCAGTGTCTTCCAGTCAATGTTTACATTTATTCTATCCAGATGTTAAAACCTTAATCATATATAATGACATAATTCAGGTTTATCATCTATGTTTTCCATCTTTTCAAGTGGTTTATCATCTATGTTTACCATCTTATCAAGTGTTCAAGGTTGAATCTTATAGGTGTACAACATATAACTAATAAGATAGAGATGAAAAAATATTATTAGGGAAACTATAGATGGTTTTAAAGGATATAAAAAGTGTCATGGACTCTATTGAAAGGGTTTTCATTTCAAAAATCACAATCTAGGCACCTAATACACAACTACAACCAAGAATGTTTTAGTATAAACAATGAAAAGAGAAGGGGAAATGGTTGCATGGAAATTGCATTCTAGTGAATAAACAAGTTTATGGAATAATAAAATATAAAAGAGTACCTAAAAAATATTAGATACTTTAGTCAAGACAAATCTAATTCAGAGTCTACAGTCACACAGTCAAGATAACATAGTTAGGCCTGTATAGTCTTAATGAGAGAGATGCTTTCTAGTTTGAAAGATAAAGGTTTGTGGGAATGATAAAATTATATGAAAATAACTCTTTAATTTTATAATAAAACCTCAATATAGTCTTCATTTCCAAGTAATACAATTTCAAATTTTGATAAGTATATGTAGGCCTAGTAGGCCTAAACTCACATAGATGGGCCTATGTGCAAAGTTGAGAAGAGTGGCTTTTGAAGGTGAGATGGAACCCTAAATATATTTAGGAATATGATTAATAATTCAATTAAAATATTTTAATATTTTTTAAACCCATTCAATAGAGATAAAATCACTCATTTAAATCCATTCTGAGGGTTAATAATACATTAGACTCCCTTGAAGACCTATATGCTTAATAAGGAATGTTCAGTCCGAGCCATGGAGGATTGCTGGTTTATAAAAATGTGAGTTTTATTTAAATTATGAGGATCCATCAAAGGTTTATTATAAATTATCACAAAATTTAATAAGCTTCAAACTCAGAGTTAGTGAGAAAAGGGCCAAACACAGTAAGTTAGGGTCATTTACATTGATGTGTTATAAGCCCTAGTATGAGCTAATGAAGGTTGAAACAAGTCTAATGAATAAAAATGGTAATAATAAAAATTTTATATCTAGTAATGGATATATAAAAACTATTTTAGTTCATTAAAAACAAAACCAAGTTCCAAGATTATAATTTCTAGACCCATCTCTCTCTTGACCTCATAACTGAAGAATTTCTAACTAGAAAGGCACTCTATCAATCTCAAAATAGTAAGCACAAGTTTTATAGGATCCGAAGATCATTAGGATGTTAGGGGTGATTTTATACTTTTGATTTGTGGCATTTTTTCATTGATTAAGTCCCAAGGCTTTATGAATAATCATTAAGATGATAAGCATGTCATAGGTTACCAAGAAGGCTATAATTGTCCCAATGAGAAATATACTATGTATAAACACTCAAGATGAATTGTATGATCCTATAAATTCTTGAATAACCTTCATAAATTCCCTAACCATACTCTGAGACCATTTATATATCTCCTCTATTTCATAGCAAATCCACCATGTTTTTCACCATTTTTATGCATCCTGATAGAGGTTTTTGGTTTTTTTAGTATTCTTTTTTGACATCTTTTGATTATATTGCTAAAATTGATTTAATTTGTATAATAATTAGCATACTCTTAGATCATTTATATATCTCCCCTATTTTTAGAGCAAATCTGCCATGCTTTTCACCATTGTTATGCATTATGAAGATTATGTACATTGATTTAATTTTAAGTAAATGAAAACATCTATGATTTTTATTGTATCTTATAAATGAAGAATAAAGATACATTATTCCTAAATTGATGATTATATATTTATTTTCATGGCTATTAATTTTATTCATTATGGGCATGAATCTAGGTTATAAACTCCTTTCTTCATTATGATTTTGGAATGTTGTTTGATAGTCTTTTAAGGACACCGTAGACTTATGGAGTTGATAGGAGAAGGTGCTTGAATCTTCATTTATAGTGTATGATTTGGATATTTCAATGGTGATTTTAATTTTTGCATTAGATTGGTATTAATGAATGCAAACCATTCCTCATAGTTTTAATTATCTTGTTTTTGAGTTTTTTACATATTGAAAATAAAGATAGCACAACTATTGAAGGACTTCCTAGTATTGAAAACAACCAAAACCCACTTTAAAATATACCCAATTCATCCTATCCATCCTACCATTACAAATAATACATGTTGAATATCTTGAATGTTATTTCCCTACAGATGCATGAGTATTACAAATATAAAATGTGTCAATGTTTGGTCTTTGAAAACTATCATTGTAATACTCTATTTGTCTTCTTGTTGCTAACAATTTATTTATAAATAAAGATTGTAATCACCATCCTATCTATATTTAGTATCTTGTGTTTCATTTAAGAGCATTTTCCTAGTCCACGTAACAACTCTTCCTAAGTAAAATATGTAAGTTTGGGTATGATTTGGTCAAATTTTTACTAATGCCAATAATTCGCTAGAGATTTTACTAAAGTATCCCTCATTGTGACCAAGCTACCCCGTGTCCACTCACCTTGGTTCAAGCAGAGATAGAAGTTGTAGGAAACTAACCATACCCTCTGTTAGTATCTTCAATTCATTATTTGCGTTAAATCCATCTAAATTTTAAACCCTTACCTAGATATAATGACATAATTTAGGTTTCTCATCTATGTTTACAATATTCGCGAGTGTGCAAGGTTGAATCATAGAAATTTAAAACTAGGAATCAATACATGATTGGTGTTATTGATAGGGAATGATCTTTTTCACTTTTTTTGTCAGGCACTCTTGTTGAGAGATGATATTTGTTAATGTTTTCAAAGTTCTATATAATGAAATATTTGATAAACTAAATTTTTTTGAATAGTTTTAGGCAAGGTTTAGTCATATTATCTCAGGAATTTGAAATTTGAGGTTTTTTGAGTCTACCTTACTAATTTGGTCCATCAACTTCCCAACACCCAATTTACACTGTTATTGGGGAAATAATCCTTGACGCTTGTGTTTCTAGGGACTCTTGCAGAGGATTTATATTTGTTCATGTTCTTAAGCTCTATTTTTAAATTTTTGGAATCTCATAAGTGATTACAAGAAATTATGATTTTAGAATGTATCATTGAATATTCGTGATCAATTATATCCTAGAATTTTTCTTCTAGTGGTGACTCCAATATTTTAGCTAGTTTTGAAGGATCAGTACCCATTTTAATTCCTTTAGTTTTGAGTGTATTATTATTTTTAAGGTTTTAAGGATTGAGAACCTCCTTCAAATATGACTCTTCAAAACAACTAGTCTCTAAGTTAAGTGTTCATCATAAAATGAGACAAGTTTGGAGGGTAATGAAGGATAAATCTTAGCATCAAAGGAGTGTTTGGGCCATTAAAATTTTGGTACACATGAACATATTTTTATTGAAATTCCTTTAATTGAATATTATCACATCTCTCCTAATAAATTATATCCCTATAGTATTGTTTATTACCCATCACCTTCTCAATAATCTGAATCTCCTCCTACGTTTGATCCCCCAAGTCCATCTCACTCACACCCTCACAACTATTCATTATCTAATCTTGAACCCACCATTTCCCTAGTCATGAGGCATAGAGATTAGGATGAGAATGAATATCCTACATTTAGGATTCCTTGATTCAAAACTATTAATTTTGATGAAATGTAGGATTAACCCAATGAAGTATGAAATGAGGCAAAGAATCAACTCCTTATGTTTTAGTGGAATAATACAATCACTAGAGAGTAGTTTTTGATGAATTTTCACATTATAATTGAAGATTATGATGTTGATTATGAGGATGTTTGCATTAAAATAGTTTTTCACACATAAGTAGAGGATACATGTGAGTGGTTCAATTCTCTTTCCTGTGGATGCATAGATTATGGGAAGAAATGAAGAATGTTTTGAAAATACAATATGGTGATAGAGTTAATCCTAGGTTCCTTCTTGAAGAATTTAAAAAAATATATAAGAACCAAAATGAATGTTTGTATAACTTTAATACAAGGTTTAATAAGACTATGATGAGGTTTCTTGATAATATCAAACTGAGTGATACTATTCACTTGATTAAATATTATGATGTCTTTGATAAGAAGGTTGCATACTACTTGGGAGATACGGCTCCCACAAACTTGAGGTTTGAATTTAATATAGCCATCTAAATTGAAAATAATATACACATTGTGGGGAAGCCTTTGAACAAAAGAGATGATGTAAAGTTGATCAATACTAAAAATATATATATTTAATAAGACTCTTTACCTTGACAAGACTATGAAAACCTTAGTAACTATTGACAAAGAGATGTCAAACAAATTTTCAAGAGTTGAGGAGTGGAATCCTCATGGATCTTCAAGTTAGGAGAGAAATCAAAACAAGAATAAATAATAAGTGAAATCATCTCTAGACATTAGAGATAATGATATAGGGAAGGGGCTTGCCCAAAATGATAAAAATTAGAATAAACGAGATGAGCAGGAGGCTCTTGATCCACTGAATGCTAAGGGTAATGTTGTAGACTATGATGTTGACAGTGATTGATGTGATAAATGCTTCCTCCCCCATATTCCTTCTGATACTACTAAAATAATTTATTAATATGCAAAGGAACCTGAAGCTACATCTAAAATTATTGAGATTATGATGTTTTATTATCAAATCTCTCAAAGTAAAGTGTTTACCTTCATAGAATTATTGAGTACTATTGTTGATCAATCATGGAGTACATTAAAAGAGGTATGTGTCCCAAATTTTGAATTTATTTGTGATGTAAACATGACATAAGCATATGGGTTTCCCAATCATGACTTTGAGTTTTTACAATCAATGATGATAAAAAAATGATGTGGGAACTCCTTCAGTTGAGGATAGCCAAATTCTAATTAATGTAATAGTTGCTGAAGAGAAAGAATATAGTCTGAGAAGTAAGTAAAAAATTGATTCTACTCAAGATAATACCCCTTTAGATTCCAATGTAGGGGATAAAAATAAAGAGGTTAATAAAACTAAAAAAATGTATAGTTTTCCCAAACTAGCACCTTCTTTCCAAATTTTCAAATAGAAAGATATTCGAGCCAAGAACAGTGAACCTTTGTTGTCCATTATTCATAAGGGTAGGAATGATATAAGAAGAAACCCACCATTGAAAAAAATTATTAGGAATGTTGGTTCATCCCATCTTATTCCACCTCTAACTTTAAATGATTGTATTCCTAATGAAGGTGTTGTTACCCTTCCTGCATATACTCCCCTTCCTTAGTACAGTGCATGTGATATAGTCCAAGTATTGAGTCAATTAAAAATCATTGTCCCATTTATTGAGTTACGAATAATACCAAAATATAGGAGGAGGCATTTGAATATTTAGAGTTTAATTAGAATATATTTTCCAATGAAATTACGTTATCCTCAATAGTCATAGATGACAATCAAGAGTCAGATGAATTCATTGAACCACCTTGATGGCTTATTTGGGGACTACATTGATTTTGAGTCAGTTAGATATTGACCCATTTTACAGAACCGTATTGATTAATGGTTTAATTATTCACAACTATATGTTTGATTCTAGAGACTCTTGCAATGTGATTCCATTGGGTGTCATTAATGAGCTTGGAATAAAAATAACATTTGATTTTGGAAAGTTTTATGCCATGAATTCAGGAGAGGCACCAACTGTTATACAAGTTTAAGGATTTGTAGTGTAATTGGTGGTTAATCCAAGTAAGTTTTTGAATATGGATGTGGTAGTTTTAGATTGTCCTGTTAATTGGTGGATGTTATTGTCAATAAAAAGTGATTTTAGTATGGGTGGTAGTTTTTAGATGGACCTTTCTTATGCCATCATTCTTTTGGAGGGTAATATGGTGAAACTTCATAGAGAGCCTAAGACATTACATGTACTCAGAGATCCAAAACATGCTCTAAAATAAGTTTTTTATGCTGATGCGGAGCTTGGTAGCTTTATTGTAAATGTTTATTGTGTTAAATAATTTTGTTTTCTTAATTCTAGACTCTAAAATGAAACTTATGTTGTTTGAAAAATGTCTTTTGACAGGGCATGTTCCAATCTTGGAAATAGATCTAGGGTTATCTTTTGTGGCCCCAATAAGAAATATTTTATGTTTTCATTCATGATATCCTTTGAGTGCATGAACAACATTATCTAATATGATGCAATCTTGTTTGGTTTAAGAATTACCCAAGAACATGGAATTAAAAGACTGATTATAAAGGGAGATTCTAAGTAAGTAGTTAAGCAAGTTCAAAATTCTTAAGCCACCAAAAATAAAATGTTGAAACAATTTATAAATGTTGTATGGGATTTAATAGAATTATTTGATGCTTTCAATATTTTTTATCATGATAGAAGTCTTAATGAAGATGCTAACAGACTGGAAGGTTTATGTACTCAATTTGAAAGTGAAGATATGAATCCTTACTATCAGTATCAAGTAGAGGTGCTTGTTAGACTTTTGGTCCCAAATAACACTCATCATTGGCATGTTTTTGATGATGATGATCAAATTATAAGGTTTCTCAATTATGAAGTAGAATTTTAAGATCAGATGAAAGACATATAATCAATGGTCTAAATCTAGAATGGGAAAGAAACCTTATTTGGGAAAGATATCATTCAGATGAAGAAGAATACCATCCCAAGAGGATTGGTATGTTTAGAGTCATCTTTTGATGTAGCAGACCAAATTAAAACTAGAGATTTATTTATCTCAAAAGATGTGACTAAATGTAAATTGGAATCTAAAGATAATATGAGAAAAGTCTATTTTGGTACTCATTTGAGTGTATAATATAGGTAATCATACATGCAATTACTAAAAAATTATAAGTATTTCTTTACTTGGTCTTATTCTAAATTGAAAGCATATAAAGATGATTGGTTTCAACACGTCTCCCATTATAACCTAACAGTAAACATTTCAGGTAGAAGCAGAGCTCTATTAACCCCATATTATCCAGAAAGATGTGGGAAGAGTTAAATAAGTTATGGGATGATCAAATTATTTAGCCCATTAGGTATTCATCATTTGTGACAAAATTATCCTTGTAATAAATAAGAATGGTGACATCCATTTGTGCATGGATTTCATAACTTTTTATAAAGTTTCTTTGAAGGATAATTAACCCTTACCTAATAGGTACAACTTATTGAAGAGTGTTACAAGATCAGAGATGTTGTCCACATTAGATGGTTTATCAAGGTATAAACAAGTTGTGGTGGAAGAGTTTGAGAGACCCAAGAAGGCATTTACAACCCCTTAGGGAACTTATGTCTATATGAAGATTCCATTTAGGTTAATGAATTCTAATGCAATCTTTCAAATAGATATGGATGTCATTTTTTAAAGGGTAATTAACAAGTTTATTTCTATATATTAGGATGACATTATAGTGTACTTCCAAAATAGAATAGAACATTTGGAGTATCTACAAAAAGTGTTCCTTAGATGAAAGGAATTCGGTATTTCCCTTAATCCGAATAAATGTCAATGAAGATTACAAAAGGCTAAGTTTTTGGGAGATATAATTTCTAAGGATGGTGTCATGATAGATCCAGAGAGAGTGGAGCCATTGACAAAGTGTCTATCCCATAGTGCAAAAAGGGAATGTAGTCCTTCTTTGGACAAATCAACTTTGTAATAAGGTTTGTGTCTATCTTTATAGACATCAATCTTCCTATTAATTCCATGTTAAATAAATACCAAACCATCAAGGGGGAGGGGAAGCCATATAATTTTTCAGTGACATCAAAGGATCCCTGAAGTTTGTAACTATCTTGGATAGTTCTAATTAAACTAGGGAGTTTAAAATACTCTCTTTTGTATGGAATAGTATTTTAAATATTTTTTTATCATAAAAAATGGTGATGGTCACAAAAAACCCATATATTTCATTCATATCATGGAAAAACAAGCCTACGCGCTCTTAAAAGCTATTAAAATAGTTGACCCTACATTCTGAGTTCAAATATTGTTACATATGTCTCACATATAATGGTCAAAGACATCTTAACTCAAATTGAAGTATCAAGAAAGAGGTGCTAATGGGTCAAAAAATTTCAAGAATATAACATGGAGATCCAAACCACCAAGCTAGTGAGAGGGATGAGCTTAGCCAAGCTCATGGCTAAGACTAATTTGCAAGATGTAGAGGTAAATAGTGTTTTTTTCAATATTGATGATTCATTAAGTCAAATTATCATATCTTTATGGTATAAAGACATCGTTTATTACTTTAAAATATTGAATTATCCCCCTAAATTGTATAAGACCCAAAGAAGAATAATTAAACTTATATCCCAAAAGTATCTCTTGACTAAAACTAAATTGACATGAAAGAATCTAGATGGGGTTCTCTTAAGGTGCCTAGTAGAACAAGAAACTACTGATATAATTGAAAACTTCTATAGTGGAGTATCTGTTGGTCATTTTTCACCTAAAATCATATCTTATAAGATTCTGAGAGTTGGTTATTGGTGGCCGTCACTATTCAAAGATGTTACAAAAAATGCTATAAAATGTGAGAAAACTTAGTGCATTGTTGGAAGATTGAAATCTTGTAGTTCTCTCCCCTTACAACCTATAATGATTGAAGACACATATAAATATTGGAGAATGGATTTCATTGAGTATATCATGGATACATCAAGAACTAGGCATAGGTGGATATTGGTTTCAACTAACTAATTCACAAAATGGGTTGAGGAGGTCCCTACAAAGAATGCCACACATCAAATGATCAAGTACATTTTGTTGAATTAGATTATTTGTAGATTTGGTGTGCATATCAATATAATTGTTGATAATGCCTTGATATTTAGATCTAAACCTTTGGTGAAATTTTGAAAATAATATGGAATCACATTAACTTACACTTCCAATTATAACCCTCATGAGAATGGGAAATCAAAACTAGTAATAAGAACTTGCTCAAAATCATTAAAATAACTTTGGAAGCTAACAAGAAGAAGTGGGGTAAACATCTAAAATTTACTTATGGGATGAGAGGATCAAACCTAAGAGAGCTACATGTAAGATCCCTTTTGACCTTGTTTGTGGAGCTCAATCTATATTACCTATGAATATATAGTTGCCAACTTATCGGTTTATGCAAAAGCTAGAAGAAAATGATGAAATTAACCATCATGAAAGTAGAATGAACAAGATTGCTATGCTTGATGAAACTAGAATACAAGATCATGAAATATAGATTAATTTTAATGAAAGACTCAAGAGGATATTTGATACAAATGTTACTCCAAGAATATTCTAGATAGGAGATCTGATTTTACTTTGGGACAATAGACATGAAGAGAAATTCAAACATGGTAAATTTGATTCCTTGTGGATAGGCCCTTATTCTACTGACTGCAGAATTGGGTAACATATTTTTTTATTAAGAGGCGTTGATGGTGAGATACTGGATATTTTAGTTAACAACAAACATCTTAAACACTTCCTCGACTGATTCCATGTTTGTGTAAATGTATGTAAAATGTATGGTTTTCTTTTTTTGTTACCTTTTGTTTTGGGCTTTGTTTGTACAATTCCTTTGGTTATTGTTCATTGTGTGCTCATTCTCACATCCATTGATCTATCTTTTTCGGTCTACCCTCATTTTGTTGAGTCTCCAAAGGTGTTTGATAAAAAATTGTCAAAATTATGACTCCATGGCACAAGGGTTGGCATCTAGTAATTATATTTTGGGGTACTTTGTGCACCTACAATGGGTGTACATCCTTAGGCAAGAGCTAGTGTTACTGTTAAAATATGAACTAAATAATATATTCACTTTATCACAAAAAACAAGTATATAAAAATCTAACTATTCCCCCCTATAGGAAATATGTAAGTGTTCATCTAAATCATAAAAATCTTCTTCTAAAATGGTAGGAAACCTTATAAGTCTAGTTTCACTAATAATTAACATTTTCATGTTTGTGTTTATTATGACATTAAGAGGGCTTATGTCTGAATTGAGATAGAAATATGAAGATGTGACTAATTTTTATAAATACAAAGTTTATTGTGCTTATTTTTGCTAAAGGAAAAAAGATCAGAGATTTGGGAGGGAAATACACATTACATTTGTAATTTTATCTAGCAATTTACAAATTGCACTTGGAATCTATAAATCCACTATCAAAAGCAAAGTGCGAATCTTCAAGTCAAATGCAACACTTATTGAATAAGCTAGGTTATTTTAAAAGGAAATGAAATAAAATATTTTAATGTAAAATGCAAGAGTGGAGGTCCACAATCAAATATCTTGGTGGAGATTTAAAGTGTAGAAGCAAAGTCAACATGCAACTTTGAAATTGAAAATTAAAATATGATTGCAAATGTCCACCATCCACTAAGATGTTTCACTAAGGTTGTAGAAGAAAAAGATTAGAACTAATTATTTTCACTCCACATCAAAATGCAGTAAAATCTATGTGGAGGTCCACAATCAAAGGGAGCGATAGAAGGTTTGAAGGAAAATACAAGTTTTAAATTTGTAATTTCTAATATAAAATCAGGAACCTGTAACCTAAAATTCAACATAAGTATTCAAGTCCACAACAAACATTACCAGCAAGAAATAAACACCAAAATGCAACTTTGAAATTGTAATTTAAAAATTACAGATGAAGTTACATTGTCTGTGATAGAAGTTTTAATGGGAAATGCAAGTGTAAAAGTCCACAAGATTTCCAAGCAGAGATATAACTTCACATTTCATTTTTAATTTGTAAACTTGAAAATTATAAGTGAGTGTACGAAGCTCACATCATTATAAAGTGTGCCTGCATGAGGATGAAATCCTACCAATGGGAAAAAGCGCCATTTGCCATTATTTTGTTTAAAAATTTTATACTACAATTGTTTCCATATTTTAAAGGCCAAGATTAATATGGGGATTTGGAGAGCAGTTATATAACCTATGTTCAATCTAGACTTGTCGAGAAATACAATATTAGTTAGTGGCTTTGGTAATCTCACCAAAATTAGCTATTAGATGAGAAGTTATAGCTATAATTTATAGAGATGCATTTCCCATGGCACTTCCATAAAAGCAACAATAGATTCTTGATGTTAAATTTTTGTATGCACATTACACTCAGATGATTCATAATTATAAACTCTTAGTGAGGCCATCTCAATTATGTGACATAAATGTACAAGGTCTCAGTCGTTATCATTTGAATTCAAGAAATTGTGATGGAGATTAGTACCCAATCTACCTTAAACAAAAAGATTCACCATATATTTGATGATTATTATCAAAGGTCAAGATGGATTGATGCCTTAAAAAAACTAAGAAATCTTTTGACTATAAAGGAGCTAGTTGATCTCTAGGAGGTCATGTGATTGAGAACATATGCAAGAGGGGATGAACATTGCAAAAGCCAATTTCATGTGGGGATCTGATGCTCAAATTGAAATAGAGGTTTTGAACAAGAAAACAAGTGTGGAGAAGTTATGCACATTTAAAAATTGCAAATGTGCACCTGAGTCCTAAAACCTTGCCATGTGTAAACATGAAACCAAGGTCTAAAATCTTGTTGGAGATAGAAAGTGCAAACACATAAATTCCTCAAATACACAAAGTTCAAAATTACAAATAGGGTTTAAAATTCCATGAGAGGGAAAAAGTGCATTGTTAAGTTTGGTGTTGACCTCAAAATACCAAAGGTAAAAACAAAGAGTTAAGTGTCAATTCCAATGCAAAGGAAACATGGGTGAAATATTTTCATCAAAGAATATTGAGTGTGAAACATTACAATCATAAGGTAACTAACAAAAAGGTTTTTAAGTCAACCATGATTAAACTAGGTCATCCACAAGATTCTAGTTGGGCAAGTGATTAGTTAGAGAATAGGGGAAAATGGTTGCAAAAGAAGACAAGAGTTCAATTTTCTCCCAGAGATAATATTCTCCTTCAAACTCAAGTGCATCAATATTTATAGCCAAGTAGATCAAGGCTTGTTATTAAATATCATCATGACATGGACAAATACTTACAAGAATGATCACTTTGCAAATCATGAGAGTCTCCAAATATGTTGAAAGGCATCTTTTATATGGAACATATTCATAAAATATTTTAGGTTGGAGGTTTGTATAAGTAAATATGTCTTATCCTCTTTACATAGGTTATTATTTTTTTCAGTTTTCTTGATGTATATATTTTGATTCTATTAATAAGGTGATTACATTTGTAAAATCATTTGCCAACTCTAAGAGCATGTATATCTCTACCCTATTTTATAACAAATCCACCATGCTTTTCACCATTGTTATGCATTCTAAACATTATGTACATTGATATACTTTCAAGTAAATGAGAACCTCTATGATTTCTACCATATCCTTTCAATGAAGTGCAATATTATATTATTCATACATTATTGAGTGGGTATTTAGTTTTATGTCTATTAATGGTATTCATTTTGGGCATGAATCTAGGTTATAAACTCTTTTTTGCATTGTTATTTATTAATGTTATGTTAAAATTATTTTAATGACACCCTAGACTTATGGAGTTGATAGTATAAGGTGCTTGAGTCTTCATTTAGAATGTATGATTTAGATATTTCAAAGGTCATTTGAATGTTTGCATTGGATTTGCATCAATGAATGCAAACCATTCCTCATAGTTTTCCTTATCTTGTTTTCTATTCTTTTACATCTTGAAATTAATGAGAACATAACTATTGAAATTCTAACCTATATGTAAATCCATCACAACCCACATTAAAATATACCTAACTCATCCTACCCATCCTACCCATGTAAATAATACATGTTATTAAATATCTTGAGTGTTATTTACCTACAGATGCATGCCTATTGTAAATATATAATGTGTCTATGTTTTTTATTTAAAATATTGCATTCTAATCATCCATATGTCTCATAATTATCAACAATTTCAGTAAAAATGAAGATTGAAATCACACTCATATCTATCTTTAGTAGCTTATGTCTTATTTAAAAGTGTGATAACACTTCCCAAATGGATTTTGCAAGTTTGGTTATGGTTTGGTAAGATTTTTATTTGTGCCAATAATTCCATGGTGATTGAACTATAGTATCCTTCCTTTTGACTAAGCTACCTCGTAGGTCCTCTCACCTTAATTCAAGCAAAATTAGAAGTAGCAAAAAGCTAAGCATACCCTTTATCGATGTTTTCCAATCAATGTTTACATTTAGTACATCCATATTCTAAGCCATTCCTCAACTATAACGACATAATTTAGGGTTACCATGTATGTTTTCCATCTTTTCATGTGGTTTATCATCAATTTTTGCCATCTTATCAAGTGTGTAAGGTTGAATCCTAGAGGTTTATAACTGGTAACCAAAAGCATAAAGATTGTAAAATATGATTAAGGACAGTGTATATCATTTTAAATTATATAAATAGTGTCAAGTACTCTATTGAAAGTTTTCTCATTGTAAAAGGTACAATCTAGACACCTAATACACACCTATAACCAAGAATGTTTTAATATAAATAATGAAAAGAGAAGAGGAAATAGTTTTATAAGAATTACATTTGAGTGAATACAAAAGTGTATTTAATAATTAAATAGCAATGAGTAGATAAAAAATATCAAATAAGGTGATCAAGTCAAATCTAATTTAGAGTCTACAGTCACATAATTAAGATAGCATAGTCAAACCTATATAGTCTTAATGAGAGATATGCCTTTCAGTTTAAAAGATAAAGATATATGGGAATGTTAAAATTACATGAAAATGAATCTTTAATGTTAATATTAAGCCTAAATATATTATTTAAGTATAAAAAAGACAATACCAAACTTTGATAAGTCTCTATAGTCCTAATAGGCCCAAATTCACACATAGAGGCATGTGTGAAAAGTTGAGAAGAGTGGTTTTTGAAGGTGAGATGGAAACATAAAGATTTTATTAATATGACAAAGAATTAAATTAAAATATTTTAATATGTCTTTAACTCCTTCAACAAAAATAAAGTCCCTTAGTTAAATCCATTCTTAGGATTAACAAAACATTAGACTCCCATGAAGACCTATAGGTGTAATAAAGAATGTATATTCCTATCCATGGAGGATTTATGATTGATATAAAATTGAATTTTATTTTAAGTATGAGGATCCATAAAATGTTTATTTAACTTATAAAAACCTGTAACAAGCTTCAAACTCAGAGGAGTTATTGATAAAAAGGCCAAACATAGTAAGATAGGGTCATTTGCATTTATGTGTTATAAGCCCTAGTATGAGATAATGAAGGTTGCAGGAGTTTTAAGGAATAAAAAAGGAAATAGGAAAATTTTTATATGTATTTATTAATACAAAATACCTCCTTGAGTTACTTAGAAACAAAACCAAGTTGGAAGATGATATTTTACAATCTCATCTCTCTCTTGACCTCAGAAATAAAGACTTTCTAACCTGAGAGGCACCTTCTCAATATCATAATAGTAAGGCCAAGTTTCATGGGATAAAAATCTCGTTATTATTTTTGGGGTAATTTTTTAATTGTTATTTTCTGCATTTTTTCATTGATTAAGTCCCCAGGGTTTATGAATCATCATTAATATGATAAGTATGTCACAAGTTGCCAAAAAGGCTAGAATTGACCCGATGAGAGAGATATTGTGTATAAACACTCAAGATGTAATGGATGATCCAAAAAATAACCTAAATAACATTTATAACTCCCCTAACCATTTTATCAATCCGTTGGTTGGCATGTGTAATGTATAAGTGTACTGGAAAGGGATAAAAATGGTTGTTTTAAGGTATTTAGAAATGTGAAAAGTTGCATAAAATATTCAACATGGACTTGGAACATGATTATGAGGTATTTAAAGTGAATTAAATTTTTATTTTTAGTTTTACATGTGTTGGGGATTATAAGAGCCAAAAGTTAGTTTTTGGGCATAAAGGCCTAATTGAAGCCTATGTATGGAGAGAAACAAATAGAATAAGTACACTTCCACTAAGGGTCTGGTCATGAAATTTTGTATAGATTTGTAAAATAATACTAGTTATTTAAATCCATGATTAGTTTTATAATATCATCTATACATTATTCTACATAATTATCTTTATGTGTTTTTAGGACTACAAGGAATTGAAGACAAATGCAAGATTTTGGTATAAAATTAAGTCTTAAAAAGTGATTAAGGATTATAAAAGATTAAATGCAAGGACATACATATATAATTAATTTATGAAGACAAAATAAATTTTTGATCCATCTGGGCAAGAAGAGGCATAATAAGACCAATTTGGCTTCAAGATACTTAAGAGGTGTAATATTCATTACATTGGTAGTATTAGGAGGTTATAATACTCATGGAGGGTTTTAATAATAAGTAAATATATGATTTAAACATGCCATGATGACAAAAGAGTGCCACTTGTCACTTTTCAAGCCAAGAACAGGGCAGTTTGAGGAGAAATTAAAAGGTAACAAGTAAAGGAATGCAAATCCTATGCCATTTTTAAGATTATGTATTTTTAAGAGAGAAATGCATTTCATTTGATACCTGATGAATATATTATTTAACTTTATTCTTTATTGTAACTCTTTATAGACACTTGTCACCCTCTCTCTTCTACACCTCTCTCTCCCTTCTACTCTCATTCTCTATAAATTAAACCTGGATTGGATTTGTATTCATCATCTACCTAGGTATGGAAAATCCCTATGCATTTGTATGCCTTTGATCAATGATAAAATACTATATTTACCTCTTTCTACTATATTTAGTGGATGTGCATGACTAGTTGATCTTATCAAGTGTTTTTCGTCATCTTCTTTAGCATGTCATTTTATATCACTCATATGCAATTTGAAAACTTTGTTGTAAGTCATGTGAAGTATCAAAGTGAGTTTTGCAGGTTGAGAGAGTTGTCTATTCATTAGTTTCATTATATGACCTTTTGATTAGTCCTCCTAACCCATCCATTCACCATAACCTTTAAAATGAAGCGTTGATGTAAAGAATGGAGATTAAGAGTAGTGTGTGTTCTAGTTAGTCTCATGGTTGATGTGGACATGTAGCTAGTTGGTAGTGATCAAATAGTTTTGGTGTATCACCTCCATTAGAGTAATATTCTCCCTTTTCCTAACAATTTGATATATTAATGGATGAGCATACGTGACACATGAAGGGGAGCTATCCCTATAACCTAGAGATTTAATCCACCCATTAGACCACCCATAGCCTAGTATTTCCACCATGTTACCCCAAATTCAGAAGGCTTGAACAATCTTTCAAGGTTGCAAACATGGGTGATAATAGTAGTCAAGTAAAATTTGGAAATAATACTAGTTTAAAATATTAAGAAAGAGGTTTAATTATACTAAAGTCACCATGAATTTAAGATTTTATAAATTTTAATGTCTTATACATTCCTAAGTTAAAAAGATATTTTTTTTATGTATTTATGATTTGAAAAAAATGACACTCTATTATATTAGATGATGGAAAAGTGAATATCATAAGAGAATGTGATAATGTAGTTGTCTTGACTAAATTTATGGAAGGAAAGCTTCTAAAACTCAAGGTTGAGAAAAACCTATAAATAGTTTTTGTGAGATATTATTCATTGGAATATATTTACAAGAAAATAAAATAATACTTATGTAATGATCATATTCTCCAGTTGGATATCCCATTCTCTTGTTCAGGAACACCACACAAGAATATATTGATTGTACTCAAGGGACAAAATAGATATCAAGTTCAAGAGAGGAACCAACTTCTATTTCACTATTTTTAGTTTCTCCTATTATCTTATATTCTACATGCATTAAAATTTCACCACATTATACTCTACTAAGGCATCCTATACCACCTTATTCATCAACTAGTGTAGATACACAAATGGCTAATACCAATAACATGGAATTTCAATGGATACCACTGTTACTAGGAAGAATTAAATTATATTATATGTGGAGCTTTTAGAGACCACATCTTAGTTAGTCAAAAAATCATCTAGTGCTTAGTTTATTTAAATTGAATAGTCTAATGATAATAAACATGAATGAGAGATGACTATCAATGAATACACCATGACACATGTTTTTATGGGATGAACCACTTGTGAAAATGATTTGGAAAATATTAGAGTGACTTCTAAAATAATTATCATGAATTATGCATGATAAGCTGACACAAGCACAATTAAAAAATTAGGTTTAAAATTTTACTATATATGCTAAATATATAGTGAATCCATTTTAATCCTATGGAAATACTCGAATGGAATCCCTTGTAAATTCCCTGAGATAAGAAAATACTCTATTCCTTCCATATCCAAATATAAAATCTATAGGATGACTCTTGAACTCTAGGTGGCATAACTATTACTTGAAGGATTCAAGCAAATTGATGACATAGTGAAGCTTTATATAACTATATTTCAAGATAAAATCAAGAAATAAAATGAAATAAATATCTAAAAGAATAAATTAACATTTTTATAAAGGTATTACATAACCTAGAAGAAATGACAATAATTGATGTAAAGATGTCAAAATTGGTGGACTAGATAAAAAAATTAAAATGACATATCATTTATGTGGGTACAAAGCATCCTACACAAACCAAAATTCCTCAATAAAATATTCAACCACATGACATACTAATTCAAATTTGGAGGATGAAAAATGTTATAAGAATGTTCTAATTAAGTAAAACTTCATTATGACTTGTTCAAGGATGATGGTTTGTGTCTTCATCTAGGGGAAATCATCAAGGATGAATTTAGGAAGATTATGAAATAATAGATTTTCAATCAAGGATCATTCAATGTTATCAATGAACATATTCATTTAAATAATTTTGTTATTAAAGGATATAATTACATAATGGAAAGTGTTTTCCAAAACCCCATATGTGAGGGTGTTTGTTACAAATAAGTGGCTCATATGCTAGAAGAATATATAAATTTCAAAAGGAAATTCATATAACAGCTTATCCATATAACAAACTCAAATCATCTCCTCCTTTGTCCAAAGGTCCATCTAAGGGGAAAAATCCAACAAAAACATTTTCGTCTATTCTAATTTCATATTTTCTATTAAAAAATAATATTATTTTGTTAGAAAATAGTTGTAAATTATAAAGTGAATATGAAAAAATGTATAATATGAAAGGTCAAAATGGAATATGAAGTGTCAACCCATTCTCTAATTTATCTATAAATAGGATAAATGGATATCATGTGTTTTTTGATGCTCACATTAATTATTCTTGTAAGGAAATGAGAAGAAAACTTTATGTTATTTATTCTAACAAGGAACAAAAGGAAAATTCTAGAAATTTGTTTTTGGTGTTTTATTTATGGATGTGTGTTTTTATTATATTAATACATATCTCTCTACACATAAGTAATATTTTATTTAGTATAAAAAAAGCATATTAATTTAATCATTGTTTGTTCTCATGTAATGGATTAAATATATAATTATCATTCATGCATAATCCTTTGACTTCATTAGTTTTAATTGATTTTTTTTTGAAAGTGGTAAAATTGAATTCTACAATAGATCTATAAATATTATAACTAGACTTCTTTCTAGTTTTCCTATTTATAATCAAGGCATTATCCACTCAAAATAGAGAAGAGACACTTTTTATTCTTCCATGTTTAAAAATTAAATATTTGTTGAGAAACCAAATATTTCACCAATAGTTTTTGGTTCACTTTGTGGGGAAGATGAGAATATTCTTATGCTACACACTTAGCATATAAATCAGTGTGATAAGTGTTGTTTTCATATCAATTTAGCATTGATATAGTAGTGTCCTCTCATATTGATTGTGAGAAAGTTCTTTAGAAAAGTGATTCTAGATATTTAGATAACATGATGTAAAAAAAAGTAGAATACACCTTATGGATAACATACACCATAAAATTTGTCAAATTTTTAAACATGAAAGAGGAAATCATTATTTGATTTGAAAAATAAAAGATTCTTAGGTGGCCCTAGCAACATTTCGCTAGAAGATATCAAGATGACCATCCTAGTGGAAGATATCCTTAAAGCTATGGAATGTTAGTAAGTATGACCTTATATAAGGATCTTGGAGGTGATATTATATTTTAATAGACACATTATATCATTCATATAAAGGTATTGAATCAAAAAAAATTATAGGAAATAAAACATAAAAACTTGGTTCAAAATTAAAATGAAACTAAAGAATATATTATATATGAAGAAATAAGCCCTGGTACCTAGATGATGATGAATACCTATATATTACAAATCACATTAAAGATATAAAAAATTGTTCTTCGATCTTATAATATGATGAAAGTATAGGTTTAAGTGCTAGAGAAACATTTCTTTTAAAAAAACAAATTTAATTCATTTTCATATAAAATCCAATTTGAATTCTTCAATAATATAGCCAAGTACAAAGATTTGATTCATATATTTTAGGTACAATAAGAAATAGGAATTCAAAATATTAAGGTATAAGGAGATGTTGAGATTATTTTGAAATGGGTATGAGGTCAATACCATGTAAAGAATGATATTCTAAAGTATTATAGAAATAGGGTCTAGGACTATGATTAAATGTAACAATATTTTTCCATTAATGCTTCCCAAATAGAAAAAATACAAAGGTGAACTACTCACTATATATTCATCCTTGAAAATTTCACATTTGGATATTAAAAATCGTAGGTATGTCATTAAAATGAAATACAGTCTAACTATTCTAGATTATTTGGAACATTGTCAAGTATTCTACAATAATGACTATATTATTAATTTATTTTAGTATAAAGATAAATATATAATTTTATATTTTATGGAAGCCTATTATCATATAGGGAACCATTTTATTCTAATATAAAATGAATGGAAGATGATGATCCATCTGATGTTGAATTGAATCAATCAAATGGTAAGATTATTCATCTAAATTGAAAAACATACCCAATAGCTTAGATTCATTAGAGTAAATGTTTGATACACATCATAGGTATACAAAAATGAAAATGAAATTATAAGCTCAAATTTCCCTCAACAATGAAAAATTAAATATTGTCATAAAGGAAGAACCATGACATGTAAACATTGGGAAATATTTTTCAAAGAATAACATAGGAGGTTCATAGCTCTATTAAAATTTTACATATACATTTTTTCACTATTTTATTTATATGTAAATTAATCCCCACATAAAAATATGCAACACCATATTCCCTTAAACATGTGCATTAATCCTTTCAATTATAAATTACGACACTAAAATCATCAAATTTTTATTGATATCAATGAAGAGATAAATAAAACAATTTGATGCAAGTAGCATGTTACTAATTAATCATTATACATGGGTATCCAATATATTACTATGAGGAATAAAATTGGAGAGCTGAAAATTTATGTTGATTTATGCAATTTGAGTTAGGATTCAATCAAATATAACTGCCCTTTGACAATCATGGATTTTTTTTTAAACTATGAGAAGTTAAATAATGATGTCCATGCTTGACCTTCGGTATAGGTAGTTTTATGTTTCCATGAAATATAAATAAATAATTATATTTACCATTCCTTATTAAAATTTATGTATAAGAGGATGCATTTTAGTCTTATCAATGCTAGAACCAAATTCAAAATAATAATGTACCTAGCCTAGAGTGATATAAAAAACAAAATCCAAGAGGAAACTAGAGGGTCACCCAACAATTAAAAAATAAAAATTGATATAGAGGAAAAACCAAAATATGTAAAAATAGGGAAATGCTACTCCAAAGAAAAACATAGCAGGTTTATAAGTTTATTCAAATTTTATACAAACATTTTTTCATGGTGTTATATGACTATAAAGTCTTTCAGACTTAAAATTATGAAACAAAATATTCCATTGAATCTAGGTGTACATTATTTTTATTATAAATTAATACACTATAATATAGAAAATATAAAGAATATATATGAAGTTATAAACAAAATTCTAGATGAAATGATGATCTTCAGGATTTATTGCTCAACATGGTTATAGAATATCATATATGTGAATAATAATGGAGAGGTTCATTTTTGGTGGATTTATTAAATTATAATTAGTATTTATTCAAATATAACAAACCCTTTCTGATCATGAATCATATTTTAGAAGCTATTACATGTTCAAAAATGGTGTTCGTTCTTGATGGGTTTTCAAGGTACAACTAAGTTGTACTTACAATCAAAAAGAAATATAAAATGTCATTTACCGCTCCTTGTAGAACCTTTACATAAAAGAAGATGTCTTTTAGTCTTATCAATGTTGGAGCCACTTTACCAAGATAAATATACCTAGATTTATGTGATATAGAGAATAAAAAAATGTTAATCTATCTTGATGACCTCACAATATTTTTAATGAAAAATCATGATCACTATGAACATCTTAAAATGGTTGTTGAAATATGTCAAGCCCATGACATATCATTAAATAAAAAAATCCCCTTGTTTTAGTAATTATATCTAAACAACTAGGGTGTGTAATTTTAATTAAAAAATAGCAAGATTTATCTATATATGGTAAAAATATTACAACAATCATCTCTACCTACTACTAAAACTGACACATATTTCTTCTTTGAGAAGTTAATATTTGAGATTTATACATGAGTTTTTAAAACTCATAAAGAATATTATTAAGATGACACGAGGAATTAAATATTCTAGATGTAATTATTAAGGATATAAATATTTTAATGAAATTAAATAATATATTTTGAAATGATTAATTTTGATGTGCCCATATTTTTTGAAAGACTTTATTACACACTATTATTCTTTTGTATACACAATTTAAATCATACTCTCTCTCTCTCTCTCTCTCTCTCTCTCTCTCTCTCTCTCTCTCTCTCTCTCTCTCTCTCTCTCTCTCTCTCTCTCTCTCTCTCTCTCTCTCTCTCTCTCTCTCTCTCTCTCTCTCTCTCACTCTCACACACACACACACACACACACACACACACACACAAAGATAAATGTGGTATAATGTTTACTTAATGCCCTTTACTTTAGTGAAACAGATAGATATATACCAAATAGGAATTGTGGATCCAATTAAAAAAAGGTCAAATGCTAAGGATTATGATGTATTTTAAATTTTTAAGGAACCATTTCTTAAACTATTGAACCAATCATAAGATTCATGTATAATGCTCATATGGAATGCTTTTCACAACATTATCTCATATTAAGCCCAATTTTAAAAATAATGCACATATTGAATTATATGTTTGGAAGGATATTTATGGCCACAAAATCAAGGTAACATTGGTATGATAAACTCTTGTAGATAAGGATATTAAAATTCACATTTTTAAGAGGTTTATTTTGGATAATGTTATCATTAGTAGTAAAATTTTAAGATGAAAATTATGATTTGATAATAAAACATGCGTTTGGAGATATCCTGTAGTACTCATCATAGACATAAGATAAGTATAAGGAATTGTTGAAGATTGATAATATGTAATCATTAGTTGTAATTTAACGTAAATTTGGAAAATATTAATAATATATGTTTCATTATTAGAATCAATTTTTTGATATTTGCATCAATTTAAACATTTAGAACCTTTAATATTAATGTATCTTCACTTCAAAGTATTTGGAATTTTTTCCAATGGTATATCATTTGAGAACTTGGGAACCATTGGTATATCATGCAATATTTTTGAAATATTTGGTAGAGACATATCCTTTGAGTTTTAGAATATTTTTTAATGATATATCAATTTGAGACTTTTGGAATATTTGTTAACTATGAATCATTTAAAAAATATGGGAGCCTTTAGTAATTGCAAATTATTTATAAATATTAGAAAAATTGTTAATTGTACCATGCTTTGAGCTTCTAATGAATCCATGATATCCTAGTAGATATTACAATAAAATTTATGATCAAAATATGGAATATTTGTGAATATTTTGATGGTGCATTATTTGTAAATTGAGAAACCTTCGTAATTATATTGTTTTTCATGGAGAAATGTTATGATCATTTAACGTTTGTAAACAAGTCATGATATCCTTATGAACATTATGAAAATCTTCATCATTAAATAAAATGATATTTAGCCCATGTGTATCCAAATTTGTTTCAATAATATGAGGAACATATCAATCATAACCATGATGTGATGACCTACCTTTTTTCTTACAAATACTATGGATGGAAAAACCTAACACAGAATGCCAAATAGTAATGGGAGAGGGATGGTGATTATTATAAATTTGATGGGAATGTTATTCAATGAAATGATCTAAACATGCTAGCTTTTATTCACTTGGTAACATTTGAAATTTATTATGTTCAATATTTATGGATTCATAAATAAATAACTTTTATTGATCATATGTTATGCCTGATCATACAAATAGTGAAATGGAATAGGCCTTAATTTTATCTTATGTAAAATACAGAGCTAAATATAATATAAATTAATTATGAAACCCTAGGAAACTATCAAATCCTATATCAAATAATGGATGAATGAGAAGATAGGGGGATTAGGTTTACCAAATGTTTCACACTTTTTTTAATAAGAGTGGGGGTTAATGGAGTAGAGTATCCTATATGCATTGATGAATAAAACTATTCTAGGGTAGGCAAGTAAAATAAAACAATACATAAAGGAATATTTTGAATTAAAATAATGAGTTTTATAAAATATAGAAGGTACGCTCAAAACAACAATTTAATTTCAAACAAATGAAGAAGAGAGAACACTTATCATATCTACAAATAAACATGAAGATATAATAAGCTAAGAGGTTAAAATAGGTAGGAGAAAGATAAACATACAGTCATTATATTCTTGAAAAATTATTTTTTAATGTTTGGACACTTGTGTCAATCTTCAAACACTTATTTAGATATAGGTTTGTAGATGTCAAAAAATTTATTTAGTGTGGAATATTAAATATATTGTTGAGTGACCACCCGGAACTTCCTCTACTCTCTATCACTTTTTTTTTTGATATATTTTACTCACTTTCACAAGTTCTAGATGACTATATATGGATGAAACCCTAACTCTTCACCATAGTTATTTGTACCTTTAAATAAATGGGTTAGTGGGCTCATAGTATCAAGATGAATTCAAGGACCCTTTTATCAATGAGTGCTTCTAACATAACCAATACTCTGAAGAGGAGCTTAGACATATGTGCTTCTCCCTTATGTATTGGCTTGTGTGTATATAAGGTGTAATATACTATATGTAATGGCATGCAATGATATAGCCTTTAATTTGATAAATAAAGATTGTGATATATTTTATGAGTGATTAAAAGCCATAATATGACTTCTCCTATGACTGATAATAAAATAAGGAAGAATGTCAAAGTATAAGTCAATTATGCAATTGATTGAATGATCTTGAATAGGTTTTTTCTTGGTATTTTCTAGATGAATACTAAATAGGATTAGATTTATATTTATGCAAAAAAATTTAAAAATATATTATGGAAATGTTAAATAAGAAAAATAGTCTGACTCATGGGATTCAAAATATTTGGAAACTAAATGATTTTTTAGGACTGGACATCTAATAAATATTATGTACACTTGCATCGACAAAAGTGTCCCTATGTGGGACATAAGCGTCTAGAAGGATAAGAATATGTTGATAATTTAAAATTAATAGTGAAATATATTTACCAAGTTTTAAGATTTTTGTAAGGTGAAGGAGATATGGGTCATAATTAATGATAAGATCATCCCATAATATAAAGAAAAATAGGCATAGTGAGATTGCAGATGGGATAATTTTGGTGTCATGTAAGTCTTTAACTAAAGGGTAGAACCATGATGATTATTATTCATGTATACAATAATTAGATGTTATATAAATAATATTTTAGTATCCATAACTTCTAAAACTAGTCAGTGACAAGTTGTTCATTGAACTATCTAGAAAACATTCATATGTACATTATAAATGTAAGAAAACATATGTAGTGGGAGTAGTATTCCTACATAAAAACATGAAATGGATGCATTCAACAATAAATATGGAATACCATATTTTACTTTGTATGCTCACATAAACAAAGTCTCACTCAATATCAAGCGGTACATACAAAACAATGTGGGTATTAGCTCTTCATATATTCATAAAGTATATCTTGAATAATATTGGGTTAAATTTGAAGATGAATTTGAATTCTAAATGTGAGATTTGGGGCATTTAAGAATAAATATAATTGAATGATTGATGATAAAATTGAACCTTGTGAGGGATGTTACATCAAGTGAGTTATGGAGGCCCCTTTAAGGGTAATAAACTAGTCTACAACCAAGTTAAGTACCTATAAGTGAGAACCATGTTCATGTTTATAAGATCACTGAATTGGTTTAATATGAAGATTTCAGATTTCACAGGAACCAGGGTTCCCATGTATCTAAAAATGCAACCTTACCCAAGTAAGATCGTAGACCTACTCTAAGGATAATGAGAACTAGTAGTTTTGGAATTGTCTCTCATCCCACTACTAAGACTAGGGGTCATGTTGATGGTGAGGATTCAAACTAAGGAAAAAATACTATCAAGACTTGAGGTGAGAGCTCCTTCATTGAAATAAATCTATAAGCTAATAAAATAGTAGTTATGTAATGATCATCCTCTCCACTTGGTCATCCCAATACATTTCTTATGAACACCATGCTACATTATCATCCTTCTACTTAGGGGATAAACCAAATATGAAGTGTAGGAGAGGTGCCCTCTTCCATTTTGCCAGAACATTTTTTTCCTATTATACCATATTTTTCACACATTCCAATTTCACCATAGGCTACTCCTCGAGGGCAATCTACACCACCTACTCCATCAATCGGTGTAGATATATAAATGGTTAATATTAGTAATATGGAGTTTCAATGGATGCCATAATTACTAGGAATAAAAAGAAGATATTAGATATAGAGATGTTAAACTTTGATCCTAAAATAATTTATTTTAATTTTTCCTTGTAACGAAGCCAAGACCACCTCTCAGTTTGTCATATAACCATAAGTAAATAAATTTATTGAAATTATAGATCCTAATCTTCATAAAAATGTGTGAGAGATGGTTATTTCTTACTACACTCTACAAAGATTTGGTATAATCTAACCCACTCATGGAAGTGATGGGAACTATATCTTAGTGAATATTGAAATAATTATCAAGAGAGATATGAAAGATGTGTTTACACAAGCATAGCCGAAACGTCAATTATGAAAACTTGTATGATATATTCACTATCTCTTGAATCTAGTAGAAGCACTTGGTAGTGCTCAAATTGCAGCTCATGCACAAGAATTTTGGATAGTTGAAGAAGCTATTTCTGCCTTATCAAAACATAAAGGCTATGGCAAGACCCTTCAATCTTGGGTGGAACTACTATTACTTATTGGCTTGAATTACATTGATGATGCAGTGAAGCTATTATGAATTTAGAACTAATATTATAGTTGTAAGTCATGAGTTAGTTAGGTGATACAAGATATATTCTGTGTGTCTAAATATTGTATGTGAGTGTTCGTGAGACAACTCATATCTATCTCATAAATAGAGATGAGTGAGATGTTAGAAGAGGTTATGAGAGAGAATATATGAATTCTAGAGAGAGATAAACTCTTTTCTTTAATGATATATAGATCATGTGTACATATATATGTTGAATGTGATGGAAAAACTATGCAAGATTGTAGTATTATTTCTTGTAATATCTAATATCAAATTTCCCTTTGGTATTAGAGTGGAAATTCATAATATTAGGATACAATATGATGTGTTGAGTATTCATGCTGCATTTCCAAGATCAGGGCTACTCCTGTTGATGTGAGAATTTAGTTTTGTGAGTGCACAATTGTTTGTAAATTAGATAACTATTGCTTTTAGGTTTTTTGTGTAAAAAAAAATCTTATTCATGAAAATTACCAATCGAAGTGCATCTCTCGCTTGACAAGACGCGAAATAACTTGTTGAAGGACGCAGATGGAGTCCCTGTCTGGTTTAACTGGTTTAAAAATACATCAATCGACGAAGAGCTGATCAGGATGGAAGAATGAGTGAACTTGGTTCTCTTCATCACTTCCATGGAATGACTAACCAGGATTTCAGTCCGGTCTCATAAGAAACCTACAAATCAACGGACATTTCATTAGTAAAAGGCCCGAGGGAAGATGCAAGGATTAAAACTAGGTTCAAACGCTGGGCATCATGTTTGGGGCACATACTTTCATACTGGGCATTAATAGAAGTCTCGAAATGGGAATACGATGTCGACCAGTTGGTTTTCGATTTTGAAAACAATAAATTCACAATTGCCACCCAATATTTGTGGATGTGGAAGTCGTGATGTGGTGAAGTGAATGTCAAATCCACCAACAACACAAACAATATTCTGCTGTCCATTCCTGAGAAACTGGAGACGTTCATCACCTTGGTCCCTGTTACACAACATGCCGGTCGTGCTCACAAATACCAAATTTCATTTGATCTCTACTTTGCTCATATGGCTGTAATTCAGGTTCATCAATTTTACATGCAAGGAGGATGGTGTTATTGGGCGACGACTAACGGAGATCTATAAGACAAAATTAAAATAACATATTTTGGAATACCTCGGCACTTTGTGCTTGTTTCAAACAAAGATGCTGATCGATTTTGATTTATAGTTTTTAGATTAGAGTTTATCGTTTTAGTACAGATTTTTGAATAGCCATTTCTATAAGGTTTTGATATGGTAATATTCAGATTTTATTATTTGGTGAAAAAACATAAATCTTTATCTAGATTTTATTATTTGCTATCACCCCTCGTAGCATCCCTTAGGAATTTTTTATTAGAGGCGCAAACGATGTTTTAATAGCCTTCCTTTAAATGTAGTAGGATAAGTTAGGCAAGATTGCGCAGTTGCTATACACAAGGCCAAACCACCTTCTGGTAACATCTCTAAGTTGTGATAGAGGTCTTTCAAGGATTGAAATAGAAGCAAAGATATCTTTATTCTCAAAGTTGACGAGGGAAATGCTACTATCATCTTAAACTGTATAGACTGACTCAAAAACGATACAGCACCTCAACGATAGTGGCAGCGATAGGAAACTTGATTGTAACACTGTTTCTCACATTCTTAAGAATGTGACAAAATTTATAAAACATTATTCTTTGGACGTCATGATAAATAAAAAAATTTATTCCAAACAAAGAAGTGACCCCTAGGATTTACGAGGACACAAAAATCCACAAATATTGTATTCTTCTAAGACATATTGTTGATACCACTGACTCTTTGAATTATGATCTTGCAGCCTTCTTATCAAACCACTTAAAATCTCTTGTGGGCACAACATCCTCTTTTATCTGAAACACTGGTAATTTTGTAGAATTTGATAAGGACAAGAACGTTGAAAACAATGAGCTTTTAGTCAACTTCGATTTAGTTTACCTCTTTACTAGAATTCCTATTGTAAATGTGTTGGAGGTAATCTTCAACCTCAGAAATGAAGAAACAACAAATCTAGCAGAACTATGTTTGAATTCAACCTTTTTCTCTTTTAATGGTGTTAGTTATAATCAATGTGATGTCATGGAAATGGGCTGACCTCTTTTCCACGTGGTAGTGAACTTTTTCACGTATAATCTTGAAGACTAGGCTCTTCTGTCTTTTCCTCTTAAACCTAAATGGTGGAAGAGGCATGTTGATGATACCAATTTATATTGGCAACATGTCATGGAAATTTTTGAGTAATCTTACTCCCACCTTAATAGTTTGTTACCTAGAATAAAATTAATCCAAGATATTGAGATAGAGGGGAACCTTCCTTTCATAGACATATTTAATTTCAAAAAAGATGATGGATCTTTAGCAATGAAGATCTACAAATAAGGTAGTCACATATACATTTAACTTCATGCATCTTCTCATCATCACCCAACACAAAATGAGGGAGTTATGAAAAGTTTGGCCATTAGGGCTTTCAAGATTTTTGATAATGATAACACTGATCAATTAATTGACCACTTAAAATGTGATTTTTATATGAATGGTTACATTATCAAGTACGTAAAAATATATATTAATAAAGCTAAAATAAAAATAGGTAGAAAATAACCTAAGGAACCATTAATCGAGGGCCTAGTAGCATTCATACCTTATGCATAAGGTATCTCTAATAAGATAGCATAAGGTATTTTGAATAAGATAGCTGAAACTATCAAAAGCCAAAATATTAAAACAACATTCTTTCCTTTTAATAAGTTATGAATGACATTAGGGTCTATTATGGACTTTTTGGACCATAAACTATAGATTGGAGTATACATCTTTGAATGGTCTTATTCCATCCGATCTATTGGAGAGACATGGAGATCCGTGCGGACTAGAATCAAGGAGCACGTTCTAGATATTTGTATTAAAATAAAATATAATTTGTCTATTGTGAAGTATTCTTGAAAAACTAAGCACGCCATCAACATCAAATAATATATGGTCATTTCCATAAAAGACCATTTCCACAAATGAAAATTGATGGAACCCATCAAAATCAATAAATACCCCTTAAATCTAAATAGGGATGAGGACCTAGTCATTGGTGATGATTGAAAACTAATCTTATACAAGCGATATAAAGGTTTATCCTAATCGTTATTCATGGTTTACTTCCCTCTTATTTAATTAAAACTATTAATATAATTTAATCTGATAAACAAGATTAATTTAATGCATTTTCAATTTTTGGTTATTAAAATTTAACAAAAATAAAAAAGTATTATAATTGATAAACATAACAATTAGTTTCTAAAAGGAAGAATATAATTTTATAATAATAAAATTATTAATTTTTAATAAGGAGTGTGGGTAAATAAAAATATATCAATGACTATTTTTCTACCTTTCCTTGTTTCTATTTAAAGAGAATTGTATGTATTGTTTCACAATAGTTATTCTTCTTTCAATTGATAAAGGATCATGGGTAGTGACACTAAAAATCAAGGATCATAATTTGGCATGGTTATTCCATAATTTAAGACACTAAAGGGTTTGTGTTTATTAAAAAAATTGTATTAATTTATTATTAATCTATAAAAAATAGATTTGTGTTATTGTTAATTTGTCTTAGTAGTGGTAATTTATTATAAAAAAATTTAAGTGGTCATAGTTTCTCTGAATAAATCACATGTGTGTTTCATTAGTAATTATATGTAGACATTATTATATGTCATTATATTCAAAATAAACCATGTATATTTTCAAAATGTTTAGGTGGCTAGGCAGCGTGGGGGGTTGGGAGGTAGAATTAGAAATATTCACAAATTTGAAATTATTGATCTTCAATTTTCAATAAACTGAGTAAATAAGAAAACAAATGGAGGTTAGAGGAAACAAAATAAATAAGGCTAACAGTGCTTCTATTATTTTGTTAATAAACAAGATGGGTATAGAATAATAGCTATCCAATATGCACTAAACTATCTAAAACTAAAGGAAATATCCAGTGGTAAAGGATATTTCCTATGTTGTTCATTTTCGAGTGGCAATGATCAATTATAGGTATGTGAAAGACAATAATAAGGACTTAGTCCACTCAATTTTCATTTTTAGTTTCAGTGTGGTGCGTTATCACATGTATTAGTGATAATCCTAATGACTATATGTGAGTGTAGTAGGTCTTATCTTCCTAGGTGTTTTACTAAACTATGTATTAATTTACTTAATTACATAGGTGTGGATAATGAAAAAAGGTGTGTGTTTATTCCTAGGTGGTTAATATATCCTTTGATGAAAGAAATATGTAATAGATATAGATGACGAATACATGTATAGGGAGCTACTCATATTTAATTTCCCACTTAAGATATATGTTTGATGTGTCCTCATGATAATGGCTAATAATATGTATGAGTAAGTGCACAAAGTTGGGGGACAAAAAGTGTCTTACCCGTAAACATGTTTTTTGTGAAAATTGAGAAATCTAAAATTCTATAGATAATTTGAGATTGCTACACTCAAAACTCAAGGACGGTGTGAGAACTTGAATTGTAGCAATTTGAGTCTAGTTTCCAAAAAACTATTTGTGTTTTTAAAATGTCAAGGTATAACTAGGCAAAACATATAAATTTTGAATTTGAACTCCTATTATTTAGAAAATTAGAGTACATAGCCCATTGTGCTCCATGCCCCACACCTGCGCCCTCCCCCCTCATTTTTTAAGAATTATTCTTTATGGCTTAAAACCATTTGGTGAATCTTTATATAAGATTATCTAGTTAGTAAACTATATTTTTTTTATAATTTTTATGTAATTATTTTTATTAATTTTACAATTAAATAGATCTTAAAAACTAATAAAAATGGATATCCATTCATACATCCCTCTAACTAAATAAAAAATGAAAACAATTTTTTTTAATGTGTGTAGATTAGGCTAGTTTGTAACTATATAGTTATTTCCATTTGTGTCAAAAATAAAAGATACACAAGCATATATAAAAATGTATATTTATATCATGTAGTGGCATAAAAATTATATATCTATAAATCAAAATAGACTGAAATCTTAAAATAGGCAAAAAAATATAAAAATCATATAATTCAAAAAACGAGAGCATGCTCATCATTATGGTAATAGTTTTATGAACTATATCATTAAAATTTATATTGTGTTTGGTGATGCAAGTTAAATTTTTTATTTTATGTCAAAAGTCTCATATTTTGCTCTATTTTAATAGGTCTAGACCATTAGCTCAAGAATTTAAGGCATTTTATATCCAAAAGGCTTAGTTTTTAAATTTAAACAAAACATAGTGTATACGCACTATAACATGTATGCCTTCCTTTACCATTTCACTAAAACTGATAAAATATCTATTGGAAGGGGTATCTAATTTTTTACATGCAATATGAAAGGAATGCATACATGATAGATCACATACACATTACATTCACATTGCAAAAAAAAGTTAAAACATAACTATTGGAATATTGATGTGGTTTACTGAAATAAATGTTAAGAAATGTTTACATTACTTTAAATATATTTTAGTAAATATAATAAATTAGAGTCACTTTGAATCTAATAGAGTTGATCTCACATTTACATGCCTTACAATATGGGAAATAATTTTTCAAAATATAACATGTCTAGTACTTAGGAAATTTGAGTGTTTTAATATTAAACTTAGGGATTTTAGGGCATAATTTTTATAGTTGATGTGTATTTTGGCTAAACATACAATCATGGTTTAGGTTTTAATGCCTTTCAATTTTCCTGTTGGCATTTATAGGAGTCTCAAATTTGTAAAAATTGAAGTTTAAAAACCACTCCCTTATAACTCAAGCCAAATTAGTGTGATTGGGAAAGCATGTGTACTATTGATGATATATGCACATTCAACAACCACTTTATGTTAATTCCAATTATTGGTCCTCTCTCCCTTATCTCTAATAATTTCCTCCTTATCCCTCATCATCCCTAATTAGAATTTCCTCATTCTTTATTATCCCTAATGACTCCCTTATTGACCTTTAATGCCCTTTATCATCTAATCATTGCCTCATCATCCCTAATATCTCCCTCATTAACACTCATTATTCCTCATTATCCATAGTCACTCCATTATTCCTCATCATCTATAACCAATCCCTCTTCATCCCTAATAATCTATAATCATTTTTATATCATCCCTCAACATTCCTGATCACTCCCTCATTTACCCTCACCATCTACAATCACTCCTTCATTGTCCCTAATCACTCCCTAATTAAACCTCATCATCCCTCATCACCCTTAATCACTCTCATTTTACCTCATCATCCCTAATCACTCTCCCCATAATCCCTCATATTCCTTAATTACTCTATCCTCATCCTCATTAACCCTTTATCATTTCTAATACTCCCTCATTATCCTTAATCACTCCTTTATTATCCCTCACTATTTCTCATCATCCCTCATCTTCCCTCATCATCCCTAATCACTCCCGTCAATAACTTGATGCTAGGTGTGGTGGCTTCCCACTTGTGCCTAATTAACTTATGTTCTAACTACAATTTTTAATCACTCAAATAATACACAAGGAAACTCTTATTCTTTTTAATCCTATTTAACTCAAATAATTAACTTAGAGATATTATCTGATTATATGGTGGGATTCAAATATATATAGGACAATCCATGCTCAAACTATGGAGACAATGTGTATCAATAGCCCTAGTCCAAAAAAAATATTAATAAAAGTGAACTAAGGGTAGGATGAAATAATATGACTTACATATATAGACTGGGATTTGAGCATCTAAGACTCAGCTTATTATAAATTTTACTTGTGATTAGGTTTTTTATAGGTTAAAAGTGACACAAAAACAACATATCCACTTATGATCAATGTAAGTGAAAAAAAAGTACCCACCACACTAATATAACCCATACATAGCAAAGTCATTTCAATGTTGTCACATAGTTAAAACCAACCATTATAATAATATGGTAGGAATAAACCATCACATCATGTTACCCATATATGTATTTCATTATGTATCACATCAACATCAAGAAATAGATATAAATATGACATCAATATATAGTATGATATGGATATATACTAAATCACACAAATAATTAATGCCATATTGGGGGTTATGCACAATGGGTCACTCCCTCCAATAATTTATGATGGCTACAATGAATATTTTCTTGTTCCTAATTTTCATCTAGTTAATTCTTTATCTATACATTTTATAATGCCTCATCTCCCTTCAAGATATGGCCTAGGTATTGGGAAACACATTTATGTAACATATACTCAAGGTTAAGTTATGGATCAAATATACAATACGATAGGGAATACTCATTTAGGTAATTTAGGTGTTTAATAATGAGTGTTATATATCAATTACATACATAACATGATTAAAAACATCATTTCTCATTTTATGTATCAGAAATAAGCTTCCCTTGCCAATAACATAAGATAAGTAGGTAGGGTGTATTTAGGTAGATAGGGGAAGAATATGTGTAACCTATAAATTTAGAATCAATATTATCTTGATATTTAAGAATATATTATATAATTTTCAATTAGGTAGGATAAGAACATATTTGTATATTATGAAACAATCTTCCATTTGCCTTATCGAGTAAGGAATAAATAAACAGGTAGGGTGAAAAGAAAAATATATATCATAAAAAAAGCTTCCATTAATATTTATGCCTTGACATAAAATCAAATCAAAGATGTATATCAAGAAGGAAAACATCCCTTGATAGCTATGAATTACACCCTTTATATCTATCAAGAAGGCAATCTTACTTTGATATGTATATTAGGTGAAGCAATGATACGTATCAAGAAGTAGAGTTTATATTTCCTTATTCCTTGGCATATATAAAGTACGTAATGTGAAGGGTGGGATGAAATTTTACTAAATTTACATAGATTTGGATTTTAGCATATAATATTCCCAATCCCATTACTGAGAATCCAATTTTATATTTATATAGATAGGGGTGGCTGGTGACTAGTTGATAATTCCAATCCCAACCTTATATTTGACTTTGAATTATATATATATATATGTCATGGTGATTATGTCCATAGGATATTAGATTATTAAATAGATAGATAAGTAGTCACTAATTTTATATAGAATATTCCAATCTAGTAACTAACAAATTTTGTTTTCAGACATGATTCGATATATACCCAATCTAGTCTAAACCCAAATTGATCTATGAAGGAAAATAAGGGAATAAGCCTTAATCCAATGTATAGAGTAGGGAATATTTAGAGATTAGGAATGGTCTAATGGGTGCTAAATGCCAAATTAGGCCCCTATCATAATTTAGGTATGATTTAGTCCCCAATAACATATATTAAAAGATATTATAAGAATGGGGCCACTACCATAGATACATAGGGGTCACCATTCTAAAGGCCATACCATGATCACAAAATTTCCTAACCCAATATAAAGCAATGGAATCTTTCCCTTCTTGATTCATCTATGTGAAGGTGTAATAAAAAGGAATCTTACCTTCTTGATATATTTATTATCTTCACCTAATAACTTTTGTCATTCCTAGTCACTCCCTCCAATACAATTATCATCATTGTAGTCACTTTCTTCTTGTGCCTGATCAGCCATAGTCACTCCTTTATATATATATATATATTATAATAACCATTATAATTTTAAGATATGGCTTAGTTAATTTACCCTAATCTAAATCATGGGTTTCAGTACCCATTCATTAATAAGGAATGTAATGATTTAGTATTACACAAATAGAGTAGAGAAGGTCACCTAGATAATAGATATTACTCATATATAGATATGGTGAGATATTTTTTCATTATCACTCATCATCCTTAATCATTCCCTTATTGATCCTAATTATTTTTAATCATTCCCTCATAAAAATTCATCATCCACAAAAATTACCTCAACATCCCTCATCATCCCTATTCACCCCCTCCTCATCCTTTATCATATTGAATCACTCCCTCATCGAACCTCATCATCCATCATCATGTCCAATAAATCTTTCCTCATCCTTCCTTATCATTAATCATTCTATAAAATACCTAAATGGTTGGTATAGTGGAATTATTATCATGCCTAATTATCCCTAGTCATTGCTGTCTCTAATTAAAGTAGAATGTCCCCTCTACTTTCACTATATGCCTTTGGTATTCAATTAGATACTCAATTAAGTATCAAGTATTAAATATATGGTCAACTAAGATATATATGAAAAATACTAGGTATGTATATTCAATATAAATATATGGATTGTGTATTTTCCTAGGTAGGGATTCATCAAGTAGGTATTAAAATAAGGACAGAATGGTAGGGTATAGTCAAGTACAATAAAGAAGGTAGGGCATACTAAAGAATGTAACGTAATAAGGGTAGTTATCTATGAAATAATAAAGTATAATAAGGTAGGTAGGGCATAGTCAATATCAAGGTATTTAGGTAGTGCATACTCAAGGTTAATATATGGATCATATATTTAATAAGATAGTGAATAATCAAATAGGTAAATTGTGTAGGCCATACTGAATGATATGGATCAACTACAAAGGTAACATGATGAAAAATTTAATTTCACATTATATTTATCAACAAATAAAATTCCCTTACCAACAACATAATCTAACTTGGTGCCACAGCTAAGTAGGTAGGGAAAGACTATATGCAAACTATAGGTTGAGAATAAATTTTCCCTTAATATCTAAAAAATTATTATAGAAATGGAAATTGAGTATGAATAGAATATATATATATATATATATATAGAATAAAAATTCCCTTCCCTTATTACGTAGGGCATAAGTAAGTAGGTAGGGTAATAAAAAATAAATCTATTAAAAATTAAACTTCCTTTGATAACCATTACTTAATATAGAATTAAAAAAAAACCTAGATACCATGAAGGCAAACCTCCCATGATAATTTTTACTTGCTCCCTTACTCTCAATTTATAAGGATTTTTTTATTAATATGTTATGAGGTGAATCAAATTTAGATATCAGAAAGGCAAGTTTCCCTTATGTTAATCATTAAAATATATGAAGTACATTGGGGAAGTTTCTATTTCTTTAATGGGTAGAGAAATTTGATATCAAGGTAAGGCCTTAAGAATGTTACCCCCCATATATCTATGACTGGGCCCCTATTCCAATGTTATCCTTTGATATACCATATTAGGGTCCAATGAGTACTCATAATATGACAAAACCTTAATTTTTCCTTTAGGGCCCACTAGACCATACCCAAGATCAAAGTCACCCCTCCTCGATATACTAGATTAACTCATATACCATTAATTCCTTCATATATTAATTTGGGTTTAGATCAGGTTGAGTACAAACCAATGTTATTTAGGATCACATTGTATTAGATACTGAATTAGAACATGCTCTACCATATTGGTGAGCTCGTATGGTTTATTATGGAGATAGTATGGGATTTAGATTCAAATTCTCAACTAGTCTCCAATTGCCCTATCTATATAGATATAAATTGATATTTTCAAATCTATAATTTAGATTCTTAAATGCCCACATACCAATATATATCTAAGTAATACAGTTTCATCTAACCCTTTTCTCAATGTCCTTCCATTTATTCTACTTTGGGGGATATATAAACACACTCTCTCCATGGTTTTGGTATGGATCACCATATAGATCATTGAATCCCAATAAATAATCAAATGATATATCTAATTTTTATTTGAGTAAAAGAGGCTTATGAAAGAATATTTTATTTTACCCTTATTTTAGTGAGTAAAATTTATAATTATAACATATGTAAATTGGGATCAACCAGGAAACTACTTAACCCACCATACAAGTATTGTATGTGGTGATTAAGAATAAGGAGGGATAATGTGTGAGTGAGTAGAGATGAAGAGGGATGATTAGAGATGGTGAGGGCCAATGAGGGAGTGATTAGGTACAATGAAGGATGAACAGGGCATCATTATCTATGATGATAGATGATAAATCTATAGAATTCACTTAACATAGGAATGAAGTTAAAAAAATATATGATATTTATTCAACATGAAGATAGCCTAATATATAAGGAATTAACAAGCACCTACGAACAAGGAGGTAGGTGAAATAAACACATAATGGGAAGCAATAATAAATTTACCTTTGAGATAATTATATGAATTTGGTTACAATAATATAACCACTCATAATAATAATCTAATTAAGATTATAATAATTATTATTATAATACCCTCCCTCCATGACTAAATGTCATATTTGAGTCATTTTTACAATAATGTTATTAAGTCTAGATATGAATTTAACCAAATTATAGTGTTTTTTCCACTAAAATATTGTATCCAAATGTCCTTATTATCTTAAATCCATCTTACCAAAGTATATAGGTAATGAGCCATTACAAATTCCAACTAGAGCAGGAAAAGGTATTGAATACTAGATTCACTAGATTTTATTATTCCTTGAATTATTGCCATCTCTTGGATGTGTCATGTTTTACCTATTTATTAAAGTGATCAAGTATAAAAAAAATTAGAATATACATCAAGAATAAACAACATAGAATATGTTCTATGAGATATGTCTATTTGGAGTTGTTGAAAACCCAATACCTACTACTTTCCATTATTGAATAACTTTGGGACATTTATTACTCATAACACCATTGTGATATTTTATTGTATGCCCCTTAATTTATCACAAACCTTCATATAAATCTTATATTTTTGTTTAAATTTGGTCTTTTAACTTGTTCTTGGTTTCAATAGCTATGAAATAGTAGTAAGAGCAAAATTTACCTAATATTCACCATGCACTTCTTATTTTCTTAACCTTGTAGATTTTGATTCCAACAAGGAAATTTATCTTTTCTTAATTATTACATTGCATTATGGTACCACTTAGGATTTATATGATGTTTTTATTCATCTAAATGTGAAGAGTGAGAAACACTCTTGTCACCACTAGAACTTGACACTTTTGATACTTTAATTTTTTAAGCCTTTTTAATTTTAATACCATAACTTATTCCATAAACATCATCAACATGTATAAATACATTAATGTTAGTACATTCACCATTATTATAAAATAATGATACCTTCTCATCTACATAAAAATATTTACTAAGCACAATTATATGTGTAGATACATCTAGTAATTTGTATGCATATCTTTACTTAAAATAACCAAGAAACATGAATACTTTACCAATATATAATCATTTATTAAAGGTAAAATAACTTAGAGGGGGATTAATTAGTAAGGACAAATAATATAGTTTCAATTTCAATATTTACAAATACTTAACCATTTACTATAATCATTCATGAAGCATACACACCATTCATAGCAACAAGAAAGAGAGACAATGCAAGATCAATCACATAACACATGACATATGTGGGAAACCCTCTTGGGGGAAAAACCAAATAGAAAATAAAATTTGAGTACTATTGTATAATAAAAATACCTAATTTATACCAGATGCTATTGATCAAGGAAATAAAATCTCTATTTAGTGATACTATAATTCCATAAGGTGATGTAACACCTATCTAGCTCAATTGCAACAACTAGACCTTTATAAAGTTTCACCATGAAAGGAGGTCAAAACCCAATTAGATGATGAGATGACTAAAAACCACATATTAAAACATCCACCTATGAAAATATGTATTCAAACTTGATGATGAACATCTGATTATCACTCTTAACCTTCACTCAAACTTAATCTGCAAGAGTACTATGTTGTCAACAAAATTATGACCTACAAGTCATAAAAATAGTCATCAATATATTATTATTATTTTAAAATCATACATAGGTCACTCTACCCCTCAATCAATCCATAATTCATACATAAAATACTTTCTCAAATATCTCCCAAGTCTTTCACAGTCAAGTCTTACAAATCTAGAAATTACCATCTTTGATTTCACTATTTATAGAACAATCATGATCATCAACAACTCGGTCAAACCTTATGCATGCCTTAACCCTTATGTAAAATATCCTATCAATACACATCTCAATACAATATTCATAGGTCAGCCATATAATCTATGGGTCACCCTTAAGGACCTACACCTTTCAATTAAGCCTTTGTAGCCCATATAGATCTCGCATGAACCCATCCACTCTTTTATCACTTCATCAAGAATAAAAAATCACATGACCACTTATAAATTAATAAAACCATTCCACATCATCTATAGGTCCCCCATAACTGGAAATAACAAACATAGTACCCTTATGCTTATTCACAATTCACTCGAACAACTTTTTATGTACATAGTCACCATGAATGAATACATAGTCAACTTATAAACCTTTATTAATATTTTATATTATTTTTAAAAACTTAATAATTCACATATATGATACCCATTGAATATATAACACTTATCAATATAAAATTCATCATGAAACATCGAAAAAACATCTACACAAGCTCAATTATCCTTCTCGGGTTACGCGCAGAACATAGTCAACTTTAGAGCCCAATAAATTTTATATTACTAATAGTTAGACTTTTAAATTTATTGTCTTAGATGAATCTTGTAATTTTGTACAAATCTTATTTTTATTTCATGGTCAAATTATACATATATCAAAAGTTATGGCTCAAAAACCATATATTGGTCAATCCTTTGTTAAATTCGAATATTTGAATTTAAACGGACATAGTTAAACCCAAACACCATTACCTCATCTCGTGTCCTTACAGATTTATATAAAAAACACACCATTGATCTCTTTTTAAATTTAACACATAGGAACTATTATGCAAATGTTAGACCTCAAATAATTGACTTCATCTTATGTAATCTTGTAATGTTGACTTATCACGCACCATCAATCTCTGCATATTAGTCAGGTCCTTATCATAAATAATTCATCATTATATCTTTATTATAACCCATGCAATCATGAAATTTGGCACCATCATATTAATTTTGAGAACTTATACTAATAACCATTGAGTACTTGTCCTCATCTCACTGCTTCCTGAGTCCTTGGAATAAACATGCTCTATTGATCCTTTATAAGGAACTTGATCTTTACCTTGATTTACCAAGGAATTAATTAACCTCTTTGAATTTATGCACACCATATATATTCATTGCATGATTTCTTATGATAAATTATACCTTCATTTGATCTTGATCTTTATCTTTGTGCAAAATAGACTAAATATGAGAACCATTAAAAAATGCCTAGAAGGATAACTTTGCATAGTCATAACTTTTTCCTCCCTCACTTGCATGTTCTCAAATTTTGAAAATATTATATCCCCAAATATTATAATCCAACCATATTATAAAATTATCCTAGAACCCTCACGTGTGTGAGATATAATTACATTAAAATGCTCACTTAGAGTTTTCTACCACAGAGCCAACTATGTATAAAACTTGTCTAGAAAGCCAACATTGAACATGCATATATTTTGTCATGATTTGGTGATTGAACTAAAATTTAGTTCAAATAAAGTACATAAAAAATTTCAAAAACCCATATTATCACCTTATAATAAGATTTGTACATGTTAGAGATATGCCACCATAAAATGGCTTACTTAGCTCATTCTATCCTCATGCAAATTTGGCTAAGGGAAAATACTATCAAATTGTCTGGGTGCCCAACATTTTCCTTGAATATATTTTTATTCGATTTAGATCATGATATTAAATTTAACTACAATCAACTAAGAATTAATGTGATCATAACCATATGACCAACTCCCCTTGACTCAATCCCATGTGGCAATGGTGATATCATCAAATTACCTACTCAAAATTTTTACCACTGGACCCAAAATTTCTAGATGAAAACTATGGACTACCATATGAATTCCAATTATGAAATAAATCCCTCAAATCATCCTTTTTCAATGATAGGACCCTTTTTAGATGGTCAAATCACCATACTCATCCTTGAACATCTATAACCATGCCAAAATAAAAGATCAACTAAGCATACTTCAAGCATACTAGTACAAACACATTGTAAACTTTATCATTATAACATAGACTATCAAGGAACTTAATCCACTCACCTAAAAACATTCATGACATTATTATCAATTATTCAACAATATTATATCCAAAAAGAACAATATTAGTTACAGTTGGTGTTGTTCTTAACCATGTTTTTTTTTGTGTTACATTTTCAAAAGATTATGTTGGACTTCTATTGAGAGTGTACACTATTATATTCACATCTTATGTCTATTAAATATATGATATATTTTTTCTATCTACCATAGACCATGCCATCTCTACCACAATCTTATTCTACTTTACAATGATGTCATTCTCTTGTGTGTAATAATGCTTAGTTATACCTTCTTTATTATAAAATTTCATTAATGTTTTACAGATAAATTCATCCCCATTAACTGATATAAGGTATTTTATATGTTTCCCTCCCTATTTCTCTATCATAGCTTTCCAATAAATAAAGTTATAGAAACATTAGACTTTATATGTAAAAAAAAAACCACCATTTTCTTAGAAAAGTAATCTATTCGCAATAAGTAATACAAAGCTACTAATATTGAAGATGTTTGCATTCAACTATGCAAAACTATAAGTATAAAATATAATGCATTCTTATCACTTTGTTCCTTACCAATGTCAAATGAATTTGAAATAGGACAAATTGGTTATACATTATGATTATTTTGAATATAAGACATTTTATTCACCATGTTAGTCTCACTTAATGTATACAAATTATCATAACCAAGGTGATAATACCACTTTTTCCATACCTCACTTATGATTTTAAATACTTCTAGTGCATAGTCATTTGATATTTTGGGATCAACTAACTTATACAATCCCTTGTTACCAATACCAATATCAATGACTTTATTTGCATGAAAATTACTGGCCATGCATTTTCTTCTTTAAAATCCACACGAAGGTTATGATTCATAGTTATTTCACTTATGGAAAGACTATTTTTATTCATGCTAGCAACTAATTGAACATTATTAAAATTATAACTAATATAATTCAAATAAATATGAATATATCAATACCCTTTCACATAGTGAAACCACCCATCACATAAGGAAAATAATTCATTTCAACTATCATCTTATACAAATATTACATATCAATATTTATGACATGTGTAGTGTCTTGATGCACCTGAGTCAAAATATCATATTCTTATCTCTGTTGACTAATTAGATGTTTTAATAAATGGAAAATCACCCACTAAGTTATGTTCATCTTATTCAGCCATATTTCTAGTTTGTTACTTCTTCATTTTATTTTTCAAATCCTACAGTTGATTACAATAATATTTATTCACATGACCAATCTTATTACAATAAAAACATTTGCGTTTATATTTATAAGCAACATTGCCTTATGTCCATGCCATGAGTAAACTTTATTTAGATTATTATGATGAGGTAATGGACTATTCCTCTTGTATTTCCTATTGTATGAGAAGATTTGCCAACTACTCAAAGTCAAATGGACATATTTATACAACTATGTGTAATGATTATACAAAAAAATTATATTAATATGGTAAGTTATACATAACCAGAGTAATGAGATATTTCTTAGCTATAAGTTTTTCCACTACCTTCAATTGATCAAAAATGTCTTTCAACTTCAACAAATATTCATAAATAGAACCGCCTTCTTGTATTCTAGTGGAAAAGAAAAGGTTTCAAGTACACAAATTTATAGACTTAAAATGCATGATATTTTATGTTATGTTTTTCCCACAAATATGGGGCATTAATAAAATTTATAAATTATTTAATTACATTTTATACCACATATAGTTTCAATAATGTGAGGGCCTCACTATGATGTTTGTCATAGTCATCTAGTTGGTCAACTAGTCTAGACTCTTTAACAAGAACAATCTTATCAATCTTCTTATGTTTACTTATCGTAAGTATCCTATGACTCCACAAGATGAAGCTTTTTCTATCAAGTTTATGAGAATCTACAAACAATATATGTTGCAAACTAGCCATTTTTACTAGGTTTTTCATTAAAAAATTAAACACTAAAAACTATAATGAATTTTAAAACTATTCTATATATACACTAAAACTAACCTAAATTTAGAAAAATCTACAAATTTTCATAAAAAATGCTTTATAGTTTATGATTTTTTTAAGTTTCTATCTTTTAAAAAATTCTTATAAAAAGACAACAATAACTAAATTTTTAGTTTTGTAACTCTATTTTAAAAAAATAATTTTCCATGCAGAAGATGACAAAATGTTTTAAATTTTTAAATTTTTTTATAAGATTCTAATTTATGATTTCTTCCCAAGGGTATTAATTGTAATTTTTTGGGCTATTCTAATTATTAAAAAAAAGGGTTTCTAAAGGTTTGAAAAAAATTATTTGTCCACTTTTTTATTTAAAACAAATGTAGCTTATATCTGATTTGAGTAAAATAAATATAATAAAAGGATGAATAAAAAACTAGCGACTACAAAATGTCCTATGTAAATTGGCCAATGTATAAAACTTCATACATAGTTTTTAGGCACAATTAATCACCAAATCTAATTTCATCAGCTCCAATGATAATATATCAGAATAGAGAAAATATTAGACCCCTCACATGCTAAAAAAAGTGATTGAATGAAAATATGGTGTCCTCCCAAAACTATATAAATTTTACTAACTAGCTTAGATCAAATGTTGATTTTAAACCTAATTCTATTAAAAATTGAATTCTATCATATCCAATGGACATATCTTAGAATAGATAATTTTAGAAACTCAAAAATTACAAGAATCAATCACCAAGTGAATTTTTGGCCTCCCCTCAAAGCATCATATGGTTTACAAATAATGTGGGTGAGAAGGAAAAACATCTAAGGCATGGAAGCCTCTTCTGCAACCTCCTTTACTTTTCCTCTACCATCTCAAGCCTTCCATGAATTTTATCTATGTTTCTAGCTTTTAGCTGGTCAAAGGAAAAAAATGATTTTCATCCCCTCACAACTGTCTAGTTGGTGCTTTGCCCTCCTCCTTGATGAGTCTATCCTCTCTTATTGCAAGAGAATATCCACCATGTGCTTTGATATCTAAAGTATTTTCTCAAATTATCTCAATTAGGCATGCTCCCTCCCTAACAAGATATTTTTATAGGTGATTCTTCATCCTCCTCTTGGGCTTACTAACCATTAACTTTGATTACCACATAGATTTAATTTAACATAATAATTAATCTCCAGTAATATGTGATTCTTATTGAACATGAAAATAGACTAATATATACAAATAATAAGAACCTACAAATAATGAGTTAGGTGAAACAAACACATAATGGGAAGTAATAATGTACTTACCAATTATATAATTAAATTAATTTCATTAAAATAATATAACCATTCAAAGAAATAATTTGATTAAACTTATAACAATTATTATTTTTTATGAAGAAAATGATTATAAATGATGAGGGATGGTGAGGGTCAATAAAAAAGTTATTAGGGATGATGAGGGAGTGATTAGAGAAGATGAGAGATGGTGAGGGTTAATCAGGGAGTTGTTAGGGATGAGAAAGGATGAGGAGGGAGTGATTAGGGATAGTGAGGGACAATGAAACAATTATTAATGATGATGTGGGATGGTAACGGTCAATCAGGGAGTGATTAAAGATGATGATGGATGGTTAAGGTCAATGAAGGAGTGATAATCTATTATGAGGGACAAAGAGGAAGAGATTATGGATGATAAGGGAT
>JARHVA010009564.1:52500-77500 GCA_037957365.1 Torreya grandis | reverse complement strand
CATTTAGCATTGTCCTCACCATCTCTTGAATTATTTCATTTCTTTGTTCAACTACTCCATTTTTTTATGGAGTTTTAGCTATTGAATAATGTCTCTCTATTCCATGGTCTTCATAAAATTGAATTAAATAATCTAACATTAATTCTCCTCCCTGATCTAATCTTAGACACTTAATATTTAAATTGATTTCATTCTCAACTCATGCTTTGAATGATTTGAAATGTCTTAAAGCTTCTAATTTTTTTCTTTAAAAACATTACCCAAGTCATACATGAAAAATAATCCATAATCAACATGAAATATATCTCACCTTGAGTACTTTAAGTTCTCATAGGTCCACATAGATCAGTGTGAACAAGCTTTAGAATCTAAGTGGTCAAGTACTCTATTATTTTGAACCACCTTCTATCATGCATCCCATACTGACAAGGTTCACAAAGGATGTCGAATGGCTTTTTAATCTTTGAAAGATTTTTTACTACTTGATTCTTACTGATGTTGATAAGATTGTCAAAATTTATGTGTCCTATTCTCCTTTTCCATAGCCAACTTTATTCACTCTAACTTAAACAACATCTTTGACCTTTGACATCTGATAGCATATATAAATTATTGCTTGTTCTTCAAGCATCTACAACCAACACATCTAAATCCTTTCTCCTAACTTCACAACCTTCTACATAAAAATTTAGTGTGTGTCCCCAATCACATATTTGACTTACACTCAAAATATTATGTTTAAGACCTTCTACATACAAAACATTATTAATTTTAGTTCTACCATTATCCAAACTTAGTGTACATTTTCCAAAAAAAATAGCAGTAGTATTATATCTGAATTTCACTATGCCACCATTGATTTTATTCAACGTTATGAACTTTATTTTGTCTCCTATAATGTTATTTGAACATTCATTTTAATGAACCATGGCTTTTTTTTCATTTCTTTCATGCAAAGATGTCTACACCAACATAAATTTTTTAGGTTGTTTCTTCTGCCATGAACCTGTCTAAACTTTTTTCTTGATGAATGGAGCCTTGAAAATTTGGTCCTTCTTGACTAACTTGAACAAGATTCTACAATAATAAGATATGTGTCTAAAGTTATTTCACTTGTAGCATATTATTTCCTGTTCATTAAATCTTGATAGAGGAGTAAAAAATTTGTGGCTTCTACATGACTCTGCATGACTTTCCTTCTTATTTCCAAAATTGTTATCCCTTTTTTGACATTCTATTTTCTTCTGACCATGTCCATTATAATAAAAATAATAACCATAAAAAATAGGAATTGTTTATGTATGTCTAACCTGATTGCCTTTTGTATCTCTATTATTTCTAGCCCTCTTTGTTTGAGATGTCCTTTATATTCTTAACTTCTATTTTTATTTCCTCTTTTTTAAGAGCTTCAACATAGCCCTTTCCTTTTTCCTTGTCTATGAAAGTAGTGGTCTCCCATTTCTCTTTTTAAAATCTGATACCTATCTTATCTAATATTGATATTCAAATTTATAATATCTTATTTAACATATTAGTTTTATTCTCAAATTTTGAATCATTGGCTGCTCTATCGTTGATTGTTTTATTTATTTTCTCAAGATCTACTTTTAAAGAAGCAATTTCAATAACATACTGTTCACATTTTTCACTTACTTTTTGCAATTGTGCCACTAGTTATTCCTCATTCTTCTTTGCATTTTCAAAGTGTGCTTGTAAATCTTCAATTATTTTCTTTGACTCTTTTTCATTGTTTTTGATCTAGATCTTTAATCTTCGATTCTTCTTCTCAACATCTTTTAACTCTTCTGAGGCATAATTGAGTTCTCCTTCTAGATTCACTTCAACTTCATCCTATTATTCTTCTTAATTGTATGTACTTTTACTTGTAGAGGCATCTTCATGTATGGCCATGATTAGAATCTCTTCTTCTTCTGAATTAGTGACTCCACTATCTTTGGCTGAGCTAAGATCTTTAGAATACAAACTCTTCTTCTTAAATCCCTTCTTGAATTTTCCTATGAAATTCTTCTTGTATTTAGACTTTCCTTATTCATTGTCACCGTTAACCTTATCTAGGCACTTAGGTACAAAATTTCTAATCTTTTCACAATTAAAACATTTAAAAGGCAATTTTCCTTGATATTTACATATGCCCTTTTTTGGCTTGCAAATGAATAGAGCTCAATTATCGTCTTCATCATTGTTAGAACTATCACTTGATTTTTTAATCTTAGCCTTCTATTTCTTTGATGTCTTATAAGTATCTTCTCTCTTTAAGTGTTTCTCTTGTTCTATCTACATCTCATATGTCGTAAGAATACCATGTAGTTCATCCATCTTTAGCTTGTCTAAATTCTTCATCTCTTCAATTGCTAAAAATTTTACATCATATCTCAATGGTAGAGATCTTAAAACTTTTTGAACCTCAATTGATTTTTCTAACTTTTCTCCAAGACCTTGAATCTAATTAACTATTTGATCAATTTGTGAAGGAGAACTTGCTATATTTTCTTCCTCTTCCATCTTGAAACTCTCAAACTATCTTCTGAAAGTCTGAATCTTAAATTCTTGAACCTTTCCATCACCTTTGTAAATATTCTCAAGTTTTACCCATGTTTCATGAGTATATTTACATTGCATAATTTTAATAGATTTTGATTCACATAAACCACATAAAATAACATTTAAAGTTTTAGCATTATTTTCACTTGCCTTCTTTTCAACTAGAGTAGTTATAAGTGTCTATGGCTCTTCATATTTCTCCACCACTACTTGCCAAATGTCAAATCCAACGGCCATAAAATAATTCTTCATTCTTATACTCCAAAAACCATAATTTGTCCCATCAAACCAAGGTTCTTTATTTATAAAAAAAATATTCATGTGATCCAACCATTGTGCTTTCCTGATCTACCTTCAAGATGTAAAACTTTTTCCAAAGGAACCTGGTCTAATACCAATTGTTAAGCATGAAATATATTGAAAGGGGGGATAGATAAGTATATTATATATATTTTTACTTAATCAAATTCTTTTTCTTTAACCACTTAACAACACATTCAAGATCCGTAATAAAACTGATACAATAATATGCACCACATGAGTGAGAGAGAGAGAGAGAGAGAGAGAGAGAGAGAGAGACCAAATTTTTATGTAGAAAACCAAAGTGAGAAAAACCATGGAGAATACTCTCTAGTATATGAATTTTTTAAGCACCAACTTGTAGTAAAAATGACCCCTTAGCTGAGAACCAACACAACAACTATTTTTGAGCACCAACCCACATGAGCACCAACCTACAGGAGTACCAACCCCTCTTATATATAAAACACAACTAAATCTCAATTTTGCTTACTCAACAAATGATAGAACTCTACAATATCTCTTGCTTTTATCTCTTTGAAAAAGAAAAAAAACCATGCACTCTATTGCATATTATAAATGGATTCTCAATCCTTTATTTATAGCTTTCCAAATGACCTTTGGCATTCACCCTTTGTGACCCTTCAATCCTCATGGAAAATGGCACCAAACTTACATGACCCTTCTTATCCTTGAATTTGAAAATTCATATGGTGACCCTTCATAAGAAAATGCATCCTTTCTTCTTTTTGTCTTTATTTTGGTGCCTTTTTCGTATTCCTCAAAGTGTCCCTTCATATAAAAATGTGACATACCCTCTTTTGTCTTCACGTGGTGACTCTTGAAATTCCTCAAAGTGACTCTTCATGAGAAAATGTATCATATTAGTCTTTTATATTTACCCCATGACTCTTTGAATTCTCCATGGGCCCTCTTTTGACTTATATGCAACCAAAAATATATTCATTAAATATTTAATCAATATTAACACATATTAGCTAAGATATGAATATTAAAAACACCATTAAATATAAAGGGGCATTTATCACTAATAATGTTAGACATTTGACATCAATTATAATATTTATAACATGGTTTTTCATAGTTTAAGAATATATCCTTGAAGGAAATGGTAAACTATATGTTATTATCTAAGCCTCTTACACCTTAGTATTGGGTCAAAGCCATCAACTATGTTTGTTATATCCATAACCAAGTTCCTCATAAAGCTTTGAAGGGAATCACTCCTTTCAAAGTTTTGATCAATCATAAAACCATTGTAAGAATTTTTAGAGTGTTTATATCTCAAAATATCTTATAAATTTCAAAGAAGAAACATAACTAAATGGAAACTTATATTCAACCTTGCATCTTTTTTAAACATATTGACGTTGTTATGGGATATATATTTGTCTATCCCACCACTCATGAATTATTCATTTAGAGAAGTTTTTTTATTTATTGAGGTTCCATCATATTCCCCACTTGAAACTCCTCCCTCTTATTTAGATGCAGTAGGTTTCCATGATAATTGTATTGATTTTGATGTACCTAAGTATCTTGTTGATGATCAAGATTCTAGTTATAATTCTGATGATGAGATTAGTGATGGGGATTCATCTTATCCTCCTAAAATATCTCAATATTATGAGGAATACCATCATGATTATATTAAATTTTGTCATCTCTAGAATAGATAAACACTTCAATGTGTTGGACATAGGTTTGGAGATCCATCAGACACAAAGGGAACTCATTCATAATTGAAGAATGCCCCTCATAAATTCATGTCATCTACTTCTAATTTAAAATTGTTTTGCAAGGAATAATACACTTATGAGTGGGATAATGTTAAAGAAATGGAGTTTGGTTCCTTGGCGAAGAATAAAATTTGGGATTTATTCCTTATTCTTAAAGGAAGAATATCATTTGATGTAAATGTGTCTAATGAAAAAAACTATAGTAGATGGATTATTAGACAAGTTTAAGGCAATTTTGGTTATAAATGATTTTTTAAGTGACATCAGATTGACTATATCAAAACATTTTCCTTAGCTTACAAAAGGAATTTGATCCTACTCATTCTTTCCATTGGCGCAACACATTTCTATGATCTTCATCATATGGATGTGAAGAGTTATTTTATTCACCATGACCTTGAAGAGGAAATATACATCAATCAATCCTAAAGATTTTTTGAATATTAATCCTTAGTTTACAAACTTCATAAATCTATCTATGGCCTCAAATAAGATCTTTTAACTTCATTTGCCAATATGGACTCATTTCTACTTTTAGTTACATTCACTTGATGTCATTCTAATCTAAATGTCTACATTTGATGGTAGGATTATTCACTATTGATCATGTTTCTATATGTGGATGATCTATTGATCAAATGTAGTTCTTAATATACCATTGGAAAAGTGAAAACTGATTTATCTGATAATTACCAATAATTGAAATTGTTTTGTCTTATTATTTCATTGAGAATCAAATTCCTCAATCTGACTCTAGGATCAATATTGCACAATATAATTATGGTCTCAATTTATTTTCATGGTTTAACATGGATAAATGTAAACTAAATGCAAATCAATGTATATATAGTGTGAATAATGATACCAATTATCCATCTCCTTTAGTAAATGATACCTTTTATTGACCACCTGTTATAAGTCTCATCTAGCTTACACAAACCAGACATCACAATTCATACGAAATGGGCATAGTTTATATATTTATGCATAAACCACATGAGATACATTATAAAGTAGCTAAGTAGATTATCTACTATATTCAGGGTACTCATAATTTTTGTAATCACTATGGAACAAGCATTGATGTTGACTTGATTGGGTATACATATTCAGATTATGTTAATGATATTTATAATCATAGGTCTACATTAGGCTAAAGTTTATCTCATCTTTAGGTCCATTTAATTGGTCAATCAAGAAACATAATTATATTTTTTTATCTTATACATAGTCAAAATACAAAGGAGATGTTAATGTTTCCATTGAGGCTATTTGGTTTTATGAAAATCTCATTAAGTTTGGTATCTAATTTTGAGGATCAATGGTCATCTCTTGTGACAATTAAAAAAACAAAAAAAATTATGAATTTGGTACTCTATCAGAGGAATAAGTATTTTAAGATTAATATGCACTTAATTTACAATCATATTCAAGATAAATTAATTGATCTATATTACATCCACACTGTGGATTAAAATGTTTATATATTCACCAAACCCTTCACTAAGAGTTATTATCTTAATTTGTGATCTCTTCTAGGGTTTTAGAACAACTTTGTGTCTATCCACTAGTGGGATATTTTGTGTAATTGAGTACTTCATCATGGATTTGTATCCTAATACAATTCCTCTATCCACCTAATATATTTTTAATGGGGTTTTAGAGTGTTTTTTATTCTATTCAATGGTTTTTTACACATGTTTTTATCTTGCTTAGGTGTCCCATAAGTGTTATATTTGGTCATTAGGGAAAATATGGATTAACCCTATTTTATAATTTTAATATGTTTTTTTATTATTTTTTAATTTAAAAAGGGGTAAAAACTTTATTAAATTTAAAACATCAGATTACAAAAGCCTCCAAATAGCCCAAAAAACAAGCAAACTAAAAACAACATCCTCAAACCTCAACTTCACCAATATCTCTAGCAAGAATGGGTTCCAGTTCCTGATGTAAATCACCAAGTAGATGTTCCCATTCATCCACCTTGTGACCTTATCCCTCTTCTGACACCCATCTCACAAAACAATCAACCACCCTATTCCACTCCTGTGGAATGTGGGCATAGGATACTGACTCCATGCAAGAACTCACTTGTAAAATCTGTTGCACTATCATGGCCAAGTGCCAACTCACATCAAAAAAATTCCTTTCTAGGATCAAGTTAATCAGGACCTAAGAATTAGCTTCTCATATCACCCTTCTCCAACCCAAAGCATAAGCTCTCCTCAAAGCATATAAGATAGCCAAACCTTCCATCTTATTAACCCTCTGCACTCCCTGATATGTTGAGAAAATAAAAACCATAGATCCCAAAAAATCTCTAGCAATCCCACCAATCCCAACTACCCCTCAGTTGCCCCTGGATGACCCATCCATATTAATTTTCAAAAGCCTAGTAGGTGGAGGCATCCACTTCCCCAACTGTTGAATTTTCCACTGCCCCTGTGTACCACGTCTAACACAAGCTGAGATCGGAGATAACTCTCTTATCCCAAATCATTCCAGCACCTCAGCATCCCCTTTTTTCAATGGTAGCATAACCTCATTCTTCACTTCAATAGATTCATGGATCATTCCCATAATTTTGCTCCAGACCTGCTGAGTCACCAATTTTTCTTCCTTAAAAATCCTCTAGTTTCTTTCCATCTAAACTTGCCAGAGTAGGAACATAGGGCCAGCGTACCACACATCCTACAAAAAGGAAGTTGAAGAAGGGGGCAGCCCACTCTAGAACAAAAATATACTAAAGAGATAGCGTGGATGCACTGACACTGCCACGCATCCCACCAAAAATGCCAAAAATGAAGAGTGAAGGGATAGTAAAATAAAATGTGAGAGGAGTCTTCCTCCTCTCTATTGCAAAGCACACACCTCAAAAGACCAAAAAATCCCTATTTCCAAATATTTTCCCATGTCAAACATCTATTCCACACTAAATTCAATGTAGAACAGTTACACTTCAGCCATGAGAAACCATTCCAAACTTTCTTCCACCACTGAACTTCCCCTCTATCCTCATACTATGGGGAAATAAACTCTTGATAGCCATAGGACACCGTATAATTCCCCTTGGGGTTCAAGGACCAGGCTAACACATCATTGTCCATTAGTGTGTTGTAACTACATCAGGATAGAATATTCTGTAGGTCTGCACACTTTGCCTCCAAATCAAGAATCAACCACTCTTTCGGGGACTTCCATCTGGCAACCGCCACCTGCCCCTAAAAGGAAAGGGATTTAAAGTCACACACCCTTTTCTAGCCAGCTTCACAAAACCTCTGGGCTAGAGTACTCAGTTGAGGATATTGGCAAATTATATGAGGGAAACCATCCCATGAGTCATGCAAAAACTGGACCTCCACCCCACTCTTGCATATCCAAAAAAGACCCCTCTTAATCAGCGTGGCTTCTTTCTTGAGAGTCGCACAAATCACTGAGCCTTTACCAACTAAATCATATCATGGAATATCCCTCTAGGGAATCCCAAAAAAATACTTGTGGGATGACACTCTAGCCCACAGCTGATCTTGCTCCACACACCAACGCCAGTATAGTTTGACAGCAAAAGTAGTTTTAGATAGCACAGACTACCATAATCCTAGCCCACCAAACCTCTTTGGGCTGCAAACCATCTTCCACTTAATTAGGCTCCACTTGGTCGAAGATAAATTCCTAGCCCATAAAAATTGTCTTGTTAAGGAGTCCAACTCCTTAACCAAGCTCATCGGTGCCACCTAGACCATACACCTATAGATAGGGAGAGCCTGCACCACTAATTGAATTAGTTGAACCCAACCCGCAAAGGATAACCAATGATGGGTCCAATGATTCACCTTATCCCAGAATTTTTCTAGGATCACCCACCATGACTCCTTAGCTAGTCGGCCAGCAGAGATAGGAATCTCAAGATAAAGCAGTGAGAGTCTCCCAATTTGGAACCTGAGGATAAAATCCACTCTTCGTTGTATGGCTGGAGGAGTGTTAAAGAAAAAAATAGATGATTTGCCCTCATTAATTACCTGTCCAGAGGTAGCAAGGTAAACAACTAGGCTCTGCATATGTTAGATGCCTCCCTAGTAGTAGCCCTACCCATCAAAGCCACATCATCCACAAACTAGAGATGGGATTGTACAGGGATTTCCCCTCCCCACTACCAACCCTGAATAACATCATCATCCACATTTATTTTGATCAATCGACCCAAGCCTTCTGCCAATAGAAGAAACAAGTAAGGAGAGAAAGGGTTGCCTTGCTTCAATCCATGAGAATCCCTAAAGAGATTAGAGTGCTCACCATTAATTAGAATAGAAAAGGAGGCTGAGTTCACACAACTCAAAACCCAATGAATCCAATCCTCTATAAAACCATAGGCGCTCAAGACCTTCTAGAAGAAGAACCACTGAACTCTATCATAGGCATTTGACATATCCGGCTTCATAAACATCTCCTTCTCATTGGATTGGGCCATGGAATGTATAGTCTTAGTAGTCATCACCACCCCATCCAAAATCTATCGGCCCTCCACAAAGCCACCTTGCTACTCAGAGATAAGTGCAGGAAACCACTTTTTTAACCTCTCAGTGATCAGATTAGAAATAATTTTATAAGTGACATTGCAGAGGGAAATGGGCCTAAAAAGACATAGCCTATCAGCCCTAGCACCCTTAGGAATGAGAGCTAGGAAGGTGGAGTTCAAAGCCTAAAGCATTTGCTTGTTCCTTTGGGATTCTTGAACAATAGCCAGGAGGTCAAATTTAATAATTTCCCAAAATTCCTAGAAGAACTCAATCGAGAAGCCATCTAGACTAGGCACCTTTCCTTTCTGCATCATAAAGACTATCCTCCTTAAGTCCTCCAAGGATATATCCCTCATCAAATGCTCATTTATATCCCTAGTTACCAAAGAGGGAATACAAGATAGGATCTGGATCTCTTCAATCAAGTCCTCCTACACTTCCTCCTTGAATAGCAAAGCAAAATATTTTACTACCTCATTAATGATACCTTGCATAGAAGAATCATTAATGATACCTTGCATAGAAGAAATAGTCTCCCTGTTGTCCAACACTAAAGAAGTAATCCCCATACCATGCTATCTAGCTCGAACCGAATTGAAGAAGAAGGTTGTGTTCTTATCCCCTTCTCTAAGCCATTCAATACAGGGCTTTTGTTTCCAAAATATTTCCTCCCTTAGTTCCAATTCCTCTAAAGCTTTTAAGGCCCTAGCTTCCTCCCTCAGTAAAACCTTAGTCATTCCCTCATCCCGAATGGTTCTAGTAACGACATTTAGCTCCATCTGCACCTCATTTTTCTTTTGAAAAATGTTCCCAAAACTTTGTCGGTTCCACTTTTTGAGCTGGTACTTGATGAATTGGATAATATTAACAAAAGTATACATTATTTTTCCTACAGTAGGTGTGCCCCTCCTCCACCAATCCGTCACTCATCCAAACAAGCCTAGGTCCCTGAACCACATACGCTGAAACTCGAAAGGCACCTTTAGAGGCTCACAGGTACAAGAAATGACCAATTTTATTGGCTAGTGGTCTGAGCCCCTCCAATCAAGAATCTCAAGGTAGGAAGACCACGGACCCCCCACCCAGTAATAGGAGGTCATGAATTTATCTATATGCTCTACAATGCACCCGTTCCCCACTCTTCGATTGTTGCAGGTAAAGCATCCATTAACCAGCTTGATATCCAATAAATTGAGTGCCTCAATATTATCTTGGATTAGGAGAGAAGAAGGTTCTAGCCATGCATTACCTCCTCTCTTCTCTGTTAAATCAAGAATTGCATTAAACTCTCTCGCCATAATCCAAGGCAAATAGGGAAATAATTGGTGAAGAAAGTGGATGTTTCTCCAAACAAGAAGTTTACCATCGAAATCTGTAAGAGCATAAACATTGGAAAAAAGGACTGATTCACCCAACTCAATACATGAAGCCACCATAGATAAAGAGGATTTAAAGGAAATCCAGGACACATGTTTGATCTTGTGCGGATTCCAGAAACAAGCCACACCCCCCAAAGATCCATGAGCTCCAATGCACTAACATGAACCATACCTCCATAACTAGGGTGTGATATTCCTCATATCATCCACAAAAACTCTAGTTTCTTGAAGAAAGAGAATATCAGGTACTTGACATCTAACTAATTCCCTAATAGCCTTTTGTCTAGGACCACTATTTAGTCTCCTTACATTCCATGAGATAATGATCATTTTGGAGGAGTTAAGAAGTGTGAGTCTAAAGTCTTAACCACACTAGACTCCACCAAGGTCTCCCCAATCATCTTGAGTCTGTCTGTGTCCTCTTGTGCATCACTTTATCACTTTTTTTTTGATGTCCCCTTCTTTCCCTCCCTCTAGAGAATACCTAGGTGAGGATAATATTTTCCTTTCTTATCTACTTCTATCCCCACAACCCTTGTCAAAGGGTACAGGTCCTCTCCATTCTATTCCAGGTCCCTATCTGTCACCTCCCCTCGTAATTCCTCTGTTTGCCCCTCAACATCCATGGGTAAGGCTGACTCTTCCTAAAGAACCACTGAAAGATTGGCTGAATTAATCTCTGGTACTGAACTTTCCATGAGCTACTCCCCACTCATTAATCTTGGATTTACTTCTTGCTGGCCCAATTCATCCAAGATTTCAAACCTATTGAAAGAGTCATCATCCTGCCTCTCCCTAAGGGTCCTCTTCGAGCCCCTGTTACAGCTTCAAGCTTTCACTTGTACAAAACCTTCAGCATCCCTGCTCTTCCCAACCCCTGATTTCTTCCCTTTATTAGTGCTAGGAATGTTGCTAGGTGGCAGTTGGGGATGTTGCTCTATTGGCTTAGCCTTCAGACATCTGCGCACCAGGTGTCCATACTCATGGAAAAGGTGACACCTGAAGGGAAGGGTCTCATAGTCCAATTGTTGCACCCAAGAGTATGAACCTGCACTCATCTCTAGCGCATCAGGCAATGGTTTGCTCAAATCAATTTCCACACAAATTTGGGTAAAATTCATGACTTTCTTACCTAAAGTCTGAGTAAAAGACCCCATGGCCTTCCAAGCATCAAAGCTAACATCAGGAGAACGTCCTCATGATAGCATTCAATAGGAAGTATGGGGAGCTGAACCCATATCGAAACCTGAGTTGGTAATTCCTCAGAAGGATTAAAACTAGCATGCCAAGGTTTAAAAAAAGTTTGACCTGATTGTAAAAGTATGGCCCTCCCTCAAAATCCCTGTAGCAGTCAACCAGGCATACAAATGTGACCATGAAATAGTTATTTGCCAATAACGTGACTTCCATTTCTCCCTCTGGCTCCCACACTCTCCTAGCCCAATCCTCTAGAAATTGAAGGGAAACTTTCAAACCCAAAAACATGCAATACAAAGAATGCTTGGAATAATATTCCACATCCTCAGAAATCATATCAAAAGGAATTACTAGTTTAGGTCATTCCTTGCATTTCTCCAGGAAACTATTAATCTTCATAATCCTAGATCCCCTAGGCAAGCTCCAATCCACTACTCCTAAATTCTGGGAAGAAAACTCCTGACCTACTATTTTACCTTGTTGCTCATGCATGTTCATGCCCATAGCTGCACTAAAGCTTTTGCCAAATGTGATTTTTAAAGGCTCCTTTTGAGCCATGATCACACCCTCCTTGGTCCAACGTGACCCTATGATGCCTCTGCCTGACACCTCAGCCCTTCGCCACTCCCTCGCTCCCCCAAACTACACCTTTGCACACCAACCCACTGCTTTGAATAGGCTAGTGCATGGCTGCCCTAGCTCAGCCGTGACCTACACATGCTGCAGCCCGTCATTTTCCTGTAAAGGGTTTTTTTTAACTCTATAAAGAATATATGTTTTTTATTATCAATATAATGTATCTTTCTTAATTCTATTTTGATAATGAATTAATGATTTATTATAATAAAATATTTATTTATCAAAAACAAGCATTTTCCTGTTCATCTTTGATATTGCTTCTAAAACATGTAATTTATTCATGCATTTGATAAAATATAGATGAAATTCTTTATTGTGTCCCACTTTGATAAATAAACTCAAATGCTTATAATTGTAGGCATTTGAATTAGGTTTTCTTCATAAGATGAGGAGCTAAATTTTTGAGGTTTAATATAAATTAAGTTTTGATGAATTATCCTTGTAAGACCTTAAAATGTAAATTTATAGGTTTGGTATACATTAGTGAAATCATCATGAACATTGATTGATTTGTATTGAGAAATTACATAAATGGAAGAATCATAATACGTATTTTCATCCTTGTAGTTATAATAATTAATGGGAATATCCACTGTCATGTTGGTGTCTTTATCACCCTAAAAACAATAAAAATACATTTCAAAATTTTGGTATTGGTTTTCAACCCTATGACAATGGGTGAAGGTTAGACCATTAGCATCATCATAGGGATCTCAAGAAATTAGGGGACTATATTGATAATGTTTGGTCCTACTAATAATTGCTATGATATTCACCCATTAATAGGGATGCCTGGGGATCATAATGGAGAATATTACTATAAATACTATGATAAATAGGAAAATAATAATTGGTATAATAATATTCATCAGTGGAGATATATTACTTAATATTAAGGTCTTCACATTCATCAAAATCCCCATCATATATAGAAAAGGCATGGTATTAATTTTTAACCATGTGAGAAATAGTGAAGGTGGGATCATTATCATTTTCATATCAACCATCATATATGGGAGAACCATATTTATAATACATAGTATGTATATAAGTATCATAATTGGTACATTAACCTGGGTAATAAGGATAATCATAAGTGGTAATATCACTTCTAGTATCCTCAACCATAAGAAAAGGTGTAAGATAATTTTATCATTTTGATTTACCTTTAATAGTGTTCATAGATGGAAGAAAAGATAAAACCATGAAATTTTTTAATGGGGTGTGACTTGTTATAAATATTCCTAGAGGGGTCATCGTGATGAATAAAGTTAAGAATATGATGTGGAAGAAGCTGGTCACAATAAATAAGTATCATCATGTACACTAAAATAATTAATTAGTTGATCTTAATAACATAATGTATTAGGTTAGCCAATATATTATGTTAATTTAGTCTAAAAAATTAATTCTATTAGACTACCTAAATTAGTTTCATTACTAAGTTAGATGGACATTATATATTAGGTAGGGATATATAATTTAGTGATGGAAATAATATATTAGTTAGGGAGATATAATTTAATGGAAAGACAACACTACCGACAAATGATAAAAATGTGTTTCTCTTGATAGATGAAACAATAAGAAATAGACTAGGTTATATATATATATATATATATATATATATATATATATATATATATATATATATATATATATATATATATATAGACACACACACACACACACACACACACACACACACACACACACACACACACAAATTTATACTTATCCAATAGATGTAGCTAAAAACAGACGTAAACATGTACCTAATTATCTATAATAATTGTCACAATCATACAATAATATAGTGTTTCATCACACCACCAAACAATCAAATATGATAAAAATTTAAGCATTAGCAATGTAAAAGTAGGGAGATATTACTAAACATTATGTGTTTGACTTTTATTCTCTCAGATATATTGTTCTAGGTGTAAATAGTGAAAAGTCCCTAAATACACTAATTAAAAAGGATTTAAATATATTTTATACTCAACATCCCATATCAAATTGAGTGTGAATTCATGTGGATAACTACTTATAGGGCATTAAAACATTAAACAAATGAAAGGATTCCTATATGATGAAACACCAAACCCTAACTATTTATGGTATACCATGATATACATTGAAACTAGATTGTGTATAAAATGTTGCCTAATGGATTGAGTATTTTTGAAGTATCCCTCACATGATGGATTGGGTAAAATTGATGACTACTTGGCCCATAACCATAGCTCTTTTGAGTTTTAAAAATGCTAAAACATAAATTTATGAATACAAAAGATAGAAATGATTCCAATGTAAATTATTTTTTTTAATATTTAGTGAAATAAAAAAAAATCTAAATTATATAATGTTGGTCGATATATTAAGAAATCTAAAAGGAATCAAGTAGTTTTTTATTAGGCTAGATGATATGATTAGAAAAAAATAAACAACTATATTATGTTGATCAATAAAAGTTAGAATAGACACGAGATGGTATTAAATAGTATAATAGTATTGAAGACAAATAATAAACATCATTAGTTTAGCCGATATATTTTCTAAGAGTAATGAAGGGTATCAAGTTGGCTAATAGAACTAGATTTAAAGGTATATAATGGTTTTTGAGATGTTACTAAGAAGCTAAAAGCAAAATCATTAGATGTGTCTAACCAAAGGTGGTTTAAGACTCGTATTAGGTTCTCTAGAATGCATCCATGGAATTAGATGAGCTACATTTATTCTTTCAATTTTAAAATATGAATAATCAAATAAGGTCAATTAAATAAATATTTTCTATACTTGGATGAGTATGTAAGGACCTAGGATATCCATAGATCTAGATAACAGTAACCTATAGCTCAAATGTCAAGAGGAAAAGGTTTCATAGCCTAATCTTATGACATAAGGATGTCTCTTTTACTAGATATAAATTAAGGTAAATGATTGTAATAATGATTTTAATGATTCAAGTAAAATAAATTAGTGTAATGATATCTAAATAATTTAAATGATGCCTACATAATTTTAAATAATTTATTGTACATTGGTCAACCAAATGGTGGTTTATGCAACCTAAAGTGATAAATAAAAATAATAAGCAACTTTATATTTATAATAACATGTTTTGTATAGGTAGGATAAAACTAAAAAGATACACACATACGTCCAAAAATTAATAATTAACATATATTATATTAAATAAATAAAGGAAAGAGTATAGGGATATAAATAATTACCTTGTGGTGGAGCCATCAATGCCTCACTCTATCCCTTTGGCTCGAGTGAATATTTTCAAGAGATATTTTAAGTTGAATAACTCAAATAGTATGATGAAGACCTATATATGTTTAGTTAGCAACTCTTAATGACTTTTCCTATTGAGATTCAATGTTACCATAAGACATGACCTCTAAAATAAGCTTATAATATCTTAACTCTCATAAATACTAATTAAGGAATAAATTAAAGCATAATTAGAGAAAATTAATATGATATATCTTGTTATGAATGAAATATAGAATCTATGTATATAGTTTTAATACACAAAACTAACGCTAAACTCTAAGCTAAAAATATTAACTAGTCGGAATATATTGACTCACACATTATGATGTCAACTAGGCTTATAAAATATAAATGTCATAAAATAAAGTCACAAATTTATTAGGTTGATCGATATATTAAAAGGGATAAAAAGCTAATAAATAAATAGTGTCAACTAATCCAATACCATAAAATATATGGAAGCTATCAAATCTGACATAAAGTAGATAGAGAGTTAAAATGGGTAGAGAATAATGATGATGATGACGATGATGATGATGATGATGATGATGATGAAAACATTTTTCAAAAATAATCACACACTGATCTCACCAAATTTTGATATACCTTTTAAAACATGCACTCAAGAAGAATGATGTGTCAACAAACCCATACAATCAAAAGCATTAATAAAAAGTTAAAATTCAAAATATTAGATGTATATAATTACCTTGACAAATCTATAACAGACACGATTAAGACATGTGCCTTTCACCCTACCTATTGACTTTCTAATAAATTTCATTTTGTTAAATTTTACATTCATTTTTTTAGGCTTTTCAACTTTCAATATGCAAGGTTACCAGATTATATATTTGGTAAAAATACTCGATACTAATCTATGTCTAGCAGCTTTTTTTAATCATAGTTTTTTACTGGAAAGTTATTTTCAGATATTGATACCAATCATATTAAAAAAAATATTAAATTATTAAAATATTGTGTATATTTAATATAATTGTTCTTAGTTTATTTGGAGATTTTTCTCACCACTTGCAATGATTTCCTAAAATTAAATCCCATTTCTTATTTCAATTCTCTTTTAATTTCGATCAGATTTACAAATTATAAATAAGCATGTCATTATTTTTTTTGGTTTTAATCATTGTTTTATTTCATTCAATTAATAGAATAAACTAATCAGAATATTAAAAAAATAGTGATAAATAAATAAAGAAAGTTATTTCAAAAATTAATCCGATGATAAATACAAATGGAGAATAGTTTCCTAGAGAAGAAAAATAATGATTAAATCTATATACGAAGAAACACTCAAAGATTTAAATGAACATGATTTTACACGTCTGCCATATGACACTTGATTGCAATATGCCTCTTTACCTGTGTTCTACTCTAATCATATTGTCTTAATAGCAAATGATTTTTTTAAATTAAATATTGAAATCAATATACATATTTATTTAAATTATTCAAAATTTTATGAAAACTTTTTAATAAATTACAATATATTTTATAAACTAATTAAAATGTTTAATTTTAATTCATATTTAATTTTGATTAGGTTTTGATATTTAAAACACTTTTTTCATAAATTTTATAATTTAATATATTATTTTATCACCAAAACAATGAAATCTATCAATGAAAAAATAAATAACTAACCATATGAACAAAATATGAAAAAAAAAACTAACATAAATTAATTCATTACTGAATACACATGGCATATGAATGACCACCGAGAGACAACTAAAACTAGAAACGATTATATGTCAGTAGTCTCTCATGTTTATAGGTGGGCACAAAGAGGACATATGTATTTCTTCCTTTTTATCAAATTTCTACTAAAGGTTTTCCCATTAAATTTCAGATGCATCTTCTTAAAGATTTGAAATATTCAAAATGTATGTTTATTGCATCGTATTATGTAATATTTTCTTTTATTCATTTTTAAGTTAATTCTAGTAAGAGAATCAATCAATAATTTTTTTTAACTAATCATGAATCATTGAGGCAAAAAGACTGGGATAGACTATTTAAACATTGAATATACAAGAAAAATAATAGTGACGAAATTGATATACATATAGACTTTCTTGTACTTAGAGTGAATGTTATTGAAAATAGGTGTTTGTCATCTCGGATTTTCTTCCAACTCTATTATTTACCTAATAGTTGTAACTCAAATAATACCAAATTAATAAAAAATGTTAAAATTTATTAATTATTTTAATTGACATATAAATTTATTATAATTATTCATATTTTTTACGTTTTCACATATCATACTATAATTTATTTAAATTACATCCCATATTTAATGTTAATACTTGTTTATTACATTCTATTACCTTTTGAAACATTTCTTTATTAATTTTTTGCTTTATTGTTTTTATCAAAGTGAAACAATATACCAAAAAAGAGAATAAATATAAACAAAATATACATATATATTAAGAAATAACTCTACATTGAATACACATGACATGTGTATGGTCTCCTAAGACAACTGAAACTAAAAAAAATTGATGCCATTAATCTTTGATTTTTATGGTGGGAATGAATAGGACATGCGTATGTCACCCTATATAGATGTTTTCCACTAGATTTAATTCTATTAGATTTCACATCCATCTTATTAATATTTCAAAATTTTAAAATACATGATTATCACATAATATTATCTTAAAAAAAAAGTTGGTACTCATCCCTTTATATCAATACTTTTTCTTCTATTGTTGGGCACTTGGTAGTGTCACTACTAAAAATTATATTTTATCATTCCATAGACATGTTTTTATTATAATATCCATTCATGTTAAATCTATATTGAGAGTTTAAAATGATTCGTTAAATAGGAAATTTTTATGGGCCATGATGCGTGTATGTTTTATATTCTGGTACCCTAAAATATTGATCATAAAGGTTAAAGGTTAGTAACTACTGTCTATTTTGTCGACATGCATCATTTCTAAATAAGTATATTGCTCTTATATTTAAATTATTCTCTTCATTAACTAATTTGTGTTTTTTTTAAATAATGATGATGATGATGATGATGATGATGATGATGATGATGGTGATGGTGATGATGATGATGATGATGATGATGATGATGATGATGATGATGATGATGATGATGATGATGATGATGATAATGATAATGATAATGATAATGATAATGATAATGATAATGATAATGATAATGATAATGTGCATGTTGAATTAATTCACATTAGTTAACATGTTATAGACAAATTATTATTACTCCATTTACAATTCTAGACTATACCTAACTTTTTTTTTTGGGAGTATACATGAAATGATATTCTTTATCTCTATTTAATTAGTTCTCTCTCATGGATGTGATATGATTTGAGATGTAGCTATAGATATTAAGGAATGATATATATTTATAGTTATTCACAAGCATAATATAATATGTTTTGATTCATTTAAATGGTTATTATTCATGTCTTTTATGTATGAAGTAAACCTGTGATGTGCTGAGTTAGTTATGTATGATTCATGTAGGTTTTTCTATGGTAGATTACACATTTAAATAAACATGCATTATTCGTAAAAAATATAACAAATTTATGGATAATTTGGAAAGAGGTGTAATATTATGATGTCAGGAGTAACTAAGGGACATGATGCTAGTAGTTTATCCTAGGAATTGGAGAGCAACAGGTGGTTATGGGGCCATTACTTACTCTCTTCTTTCATTATTCAAAGATAAATGAGCATATTAAACCATCATCCAACTAGATGTATATCCTTTGTAGGAGAAGAGTAGACATTCCTATAGTATATGGGTAGCCTCATACTATTTGTATTCCTTTGTTCCACATATTGAGTAACATGTTGGGAGATACAAGTAAAATAAATGTTAGCTATAGAAAATGGGATTTTTGATATTGGTTGTTTGTCATATTTTACTTGGTGATAATGAATGGAACCCTAGGTGAAACTAATGTTATCTCCAAAATATGGTGTTCTTACTATGAGTTGAATTTCTTATTTTTCTTATTTATAGCGAATGGATCCCAAGAAAATTAAGGATAAATCTAGTAGAGGGTATTCTTATTACGATTTGTATTTCTTAATTTAAATATATATATATATATATATATATATATATATATATATATATATATATATATATATATATATATATATATATATATATATATATATTTCCATAGTTATATGAGTATCCTCCTTGGATGATGGGTGTTCTACTTAGATGGAAAACTATAAATATTTTCTTGGTTCGCTTCTCATGACTCAAGGGAAGATTTTACAAATCATTTATAGGCTTATTGATGTAGTTAATATCATTTATCTTATATTATCCATTTGGATTATATATGGGTATGTTAGAATGGTTGGTGTGGCATGACTAATTGTTTTACATTATTAGTTCATTACTAATATTTCATTACCATGTCTATATAGTTAGATGTGATTGGGTATTATTTATCTAAAAATAAATAAAGATATGTGGTAGTAAATTTTATGGAAATTATTTATAACTTATAGTGTATTCATTAAATCAATATTTTTGAGGATTATGGGTTTGATTCATTTCACTTATCCTAGGTTCACTTTATACACTAGATTTGGAAATGTTCAAATAGTAGGTATAGCATGCATAATTATTTTATAGTGTTAATACATTATTTTCTGTCAATATTATGTTTATATATAAACATGAACTTTAATATTAATTCTCTATCTATGAATGATATATAGATAATGCCTCACAATGTACAATTGTGGATATAGGCACAACTAAGGAACAACATTAAGGTATGTGTCAGGGAGGATTGCAAATAACTATTCAGATATACTTATAGATGGTAAATTTTTTGTTACTAATTTATTAATTTATTAAGTGTGATCATTTTGATGGATGTAATGACTATATGAGTGCTCATTGTGAAGATAGAAATAGGGAAATTGGCTATAATACTAGTATTTCCACCTAACATTTGTGTGCATGTAATTAATATTTATCCTTTAGAACATTATAAATTGACAACATAGTAACTAGAGACTAGTTTACCTTGAATATACGATTATTTTAAACAAATATCCATTTTTATTATGTATGAGATTAGATGCATTCCAACAAATGATGAATTTAATTTTTTTGTGAGAATAAAATTTCTCAAAATTAAAAATACCCCTCATAATTTTTAATTGAAAAATGTTAGGTTCATTTGTGGTATGCTCCTTTTTTCACATTCTAGATAGAATTTATACCAAGTTTGAGGCATTCTCAGCTACATGGGAGACTGAAGCTGAAGCAACATGGCCATGATTAGACACATTCACCTACCCAATTGGATATGAAGGATAACAACCACTTCACCTTTTTCAGGAAACCTTTTTAGTAAACATAATTTAGTTTTATATATAACATATAAGAGATATATAGAAATATGGGGTTATAGAAACAAAAAGATTGAGTTGAAAAGGTGGATTCCCACACTATTCACGATAAATTTTGTTACTATTGATGGAATATTCTTGTCTATAAGTAATCCTAAAATAAGTAATGTACTTAGGTGTAATAAAGACGAATTAATTTGGTTAAAATTGGTATTATTTTTTTTAAATTTGTTGAATGGTAATGTAGAAGTTAAATTCATACAAAATTTTAGCTACTGGACTGATGTGCAAAATATTTTTTCTCCTTTGCTTACCCTCTTACTTAGCCTTTCTTAGGTTTTTGTTGCTTGTTATTGAATGGTTGTCTAGATATATTTGAACCTTATATAACTACTATATGTGTTACCTTATGTGTGTAACCATACTTCTATTTTGGGTGTTTTTTAGGCCTATTGTACTCAAGGGTTAATTAGGTCCATGGACACCCAATGATATCACACATCTAGGAGGAGATCACTTCCCTTTATTATTAAAAAGTTTTAGAATATTTGTCATTGGTAACTCATTTTTTTTAAGTAACCCCATTAAAAATAGGTTGAGAAGGTGTATAGTAATGAAAAAATTACACTTAAACATTACATAAAGCTTTTACGGGAAAAATTGTGTAGAATTTTTTATGCTTGACATTTCAAATAATCTTCTATGATCCTTCATTAGGAGAAAAAAATGATGTGAAATAGCAAGACTAAGTACTCCTAAAAAACCAGGTAAAGTATCCATTAGAATAAGTTTCTGTAAATAAATTAGTTGTTTCCCAAATATTAATTTTCTAAAATGGAAAAAAATATCAGAAAAAAAAGATAAAAGAAAAGAAATAAATAAAAAGTAAAAAAAATCCAAATTTCAAAATTAATTACGTGAATTAGATGATGAAAATTATTTAAAATTGTTTCCTTAATAAATATTATAATTAAAATTTATTTTTATTTTCAATGGTATACATTAAAATGGATAGAAGCATGTGTATACCTTCATGATAATCTAAATTATCTCTACCATCTCATGTAAGTTATTGATAGTGAAAGGCTCAAAATATGCCTAAATTTACAAATTCAAATTCAAGAAAATAAATTTTATTTATGTAATATACTCCAACCAAGGGTTTTTGTAAGGGCCCCTAGGAAAAATATGTATGTATAATTTTGGTGAATATTGAAAAGTACATTTTGAATTCTTGGTGAACTAAAGGGAAACTAGTTTCTTTGAATAGGTAAATCTTAGGTGTCAAATGAACAAAATATTTAGGTTCCTCCATTGAGACCCTCTAGATGATGTCTCAACTTTTTGGATGACATCTAGACCCTATAAATAATGTTTAGAACCCGTGGATGAAGTTTAGACACCCTAGACAGTGTCTAAATTATCTGGATGGTGTCTAATGTGTATGAATGATGTATAAAAACTCCATACATCATCTAGAGACTCTTAAGATTGTCCATAGTTTTTAGACATTATTTAGAGATCTAGATAGTGTCTAGAGTGTGTGTAGATAATGCCCATCAATTATGTAATTTGTTGAGACCCTCTAGATGCTCTTAAGATCTTCTAAATGTTATTGATGGGATATAGACAATAGAATTCACTATATAGATGATTATTTTTAAAATAGAAAAAAAAAATCATCGTAGATATATTTTACTCTAAAAATTATTTCATATTTACATTCCACTCAAAAACCTAGACAGTTTGAAAAAAATCACCTTGATTCGACTACGTATGAAAACATTATGCCCATTTGAAATTGTGGATGTTGTCTAAATTTAGTGGACAATGTCCAAACCCTTTGGATGGCATTCATATTCTTTAGATGGATTCTATAGCTTATGAATGCCACCTATAGACTCTAGACACTGTCTAGAGCCTATGGATGTCATCTAGAGCCTGTGGGTGTTGTCTGTAACGTCTAGACAACATATAGAGCCTATATACACCATCAAAAAACTCTAAATTCCATCCAAAACTTTAAATTGGCATAAATTTTGCTTATACAATTGGATCAAGGTGATTGTTTTATTCAAATTATATAATTGTTTGATGGGAATCCAAATATATGATAATTTTTAGGATAAAATACATCTATGATTAATTTTTTTCCATTTTTAAAATGTGAATATAAATCATGTATTATAGGATCTAGACCATGTATGCTAGTGTCTGGAGAAGGTAGATGGGCACATAGGGTATGCCACATGTATTGGTGAAATTGATCAAGGTGTCCTTCTAAGCCATGGCAATTTATACTCATAATTGTAGAACGAGTTTTAAATGTTAGGTGAGCTGACCTATAAATATAATTTATAACCCAAAAATTTCCAAAACCAAACTTAAGAAAATTGAACATACATAAATTAGCAAAGATTTGCCACTAATGAAACACTGACTGTTACATGTTTTTGGCATATCAATATTTATTCTTGTGAAATAGTTGTGATAACATAGACTTTTCCCTTATAATTAAGGCTTTCTACTAGAATTTAGTTAGTGATATTACAAATTTTATGTCATGTGTGTTTTTTGAAAGAGATGTTCAATTATGACTTAATTTTTTTAACTTGGTTTGAATAATTTTGTCTCAAATCTAATGCCTAATTAACTAAATGGGCCATGTTTTTATTTATACATCAATGAAATTTTTGATTAGATAATTGTTATATCCTTATAGCGTAGGCATCACATTTATGTTATATCTATATTTTATCTAATGTAAGAGGATATATTTAATCATATACTAAATATTCCTTAAATGTGTTTTATTATCTACTTTTAAACATTGCTACATATTAGATGTGGTGCTTCACTATTGTTTATTTTTCATTTGTTTTTGGTAAAATTTATGAATCTAATTTTAAAGTATAACCATGTTCATTTATTATATTGATCATTGGCCACATAACCTTACATACCATATTGTGGAAGTTTCACGTAGAGGAAAAAAACTCTAGAATCTCCTTCTTCCCTTAATGCATCTTAACAGTCCATTGAAATAATGAGAATTAAATTGATCTCTAAGAAGAATTTTTCAAATAGTCCTTTAGAAGTAAATGTTATAAAATTATTGATCGCATGTTTTGATATTGTATGAGTCAAATCTTAATCCACTTTTATTATTGAACTTGTTCAATTTCCTCTTTATCTTTTAGAAGCTAACACAATCAGAGGAATGTGTTAGTCAATCTTTGGTAGTTCATCTCAACTCAAAGAGTGATTTTATTCTACAAGATGATATTCTTAAATCACTTGATGACTTCTAGGAGGAATTATTTATAATGATAGGGTTATGTCATCCCCCATTTTATTCATTTTTATATTCATGATATTTATTCTTACCACCATTGGTTAATTAACACATTTTGGATATTTTAAGTGCCTTATGGGAATATTACATGTTTCATTGATGGCTTAATACATAGCTAAAATGACTGATATTCATGTAGTTTTAGTCTTTATGAGATGGTTTTCTTAAATCAATTTATTAATGGTATGAGGAAGTATGTATAAGGAGAGCGAGATGTCATGCTCAATTTTCGGCATCTCCATATCCCTGATGGTTATCCTTTATATCATTAGATTATGCACTTATTTTTGTTATTTTGAGTGCTTCATGGGGATATTTTATGTTTCATTGATGGATTAAGATAAAGTTTCAATGAATTAAATTCATGTACTTATGAAATATATTCACCCATCAATTTTGCTAACATGTCTTGACACATAATTTGACATGATTTTCTAGCCAAAGTATTGTGTTAAGTTAGTATTGTGGATGTATCCCTATGTTTTTTGTGATATATGAACCTGTTTTATTCATATATTTTTAGGATCATTATTTTGGATAGTCCATCGACATTGTCATATATTTTTTTACCTCTTCAAATGCAATTTTTAGTTATGTTATGCA
>JARHVA010009564.1:0-45000 GCA_037957365.1 Torreya grandis | reverse complement strand
TTCTACATTCATTTGGATCACTAGGTTTCCATTTAGCTTGCTTGGCTATGGGAAATATATTTTCTCTCTGCTCAAATTCCATTTTCTCCCAAGTATATACATTTACTACCTTCATATTCATCACCTTATTTATTTTGTCAATTTACTTATTGAATATAATAGAGATTGTCAATAATTTAGTAATAACTAAATTCTACATCTCATCTTTATTTCCATGCATTTCTCTAAACTATTTGAGAAAAATAAGTTCCCTTCTTCTCATAAAGGACTCAAGTCTTCTGAGGTAGATGGTGGAGGAGTCATAGGAGGATTTCTAACTAGAGGATTAAATGTATAAGATGCTAATGGAGATTTATTTGAATAGGGAATTACAATGGCATGTATATAATAATTTGCCATGGTGAGGGTTCCCTTTATGGATTAACCTTAGTTATAAATTTGGCCAAGCCCAACATATTTACAATTTATAATGTGGTTGAATATATAGGGGATGTTTATGGCATAATTAGTTTTAATTGAGCTGAAGTTTTCTATAAGACTAGTGTAATTTATGAATTGAAAATAGAAATAATTACCAAGTTTATGGATTGCCTTCTTGGGAGTCCTTATTTTGGTAGATACGGAAAGAATAGATGAAATAAAACATAAAATTACTAATAAAGTACTTAAAATTAAAATAGAAGAAACTAAATATTAATCCACCTAACTTATATTTAAACTTTTTTACACTATGAAGAATGTTTGGTCTAGGTCACTAGCTATTATTTAATATTCCTGAAGACTTCCCAAAATTAGAGTCTTGTCTTTTTCCATCATGGCCTCCTCATCTTCCTTTCCCAAATCTTGATTGTCACTCACCTTATGTTCAACTTCTATCATAATTTATGCATTATCTACCTCATCTATGATATAATCTTATGATATCACGTGTAATTCTTTCATTTTTTCCTCCTTATCATGGGATTCCTCTATTAGTTAGTCTAAAAGATGGTCTTTCCTCCAATTGTTGACTTGTATAGTATTTTGGGAGGACTTCAGATCTCCTTTGATATATGGCTATGAGAGAGAGGGAATGAGAAAAATGATGAAACAATTGAGCTAATTATAATAGTATGATTAATACTATAAGTGGTGTTGATGGAATGTGATTTGTAAAAATAATAGTGGAAGGGGAAGTGGATAAAGACGGAACTAGTTGAGGGGATGTAGGGGGGATGTAAGATATGAGAAATTAGAAAATAAAAGTTCTATAAAACCTACATGTGTAATAGTTTTGATAAATGCTTAATCTTGATTACAATTTGAAAAAGCTCTATGTTCCTCTTCCCACTTGTCTATCAAATGGAATCTATGACTCACTAATAAACTATGATCTAAATATGGCCAAGTAATAATATCCCTACATCACATCAATGGTCCCTCATACTTATTTGTTGGTTACCTCTCCTCCTTATATGGTAAAGCTAGACCAATCACCTAGGAGTCATAATCTACCTACATAGAATGGCTCCTCTAGCTAAAAATCCCAAAAGTCTCCTCATCCTACAATATATATGCAGATCCTTTGTTGATGCACCATGCACTATAGGAAGGCTCTAATGGTCTTTTTAATGATAGTGTAAAAATGTACCCTCCTAATCATGCCTTTGAGCTAAAGGATATCTATAACAAGAAGGAAAAAATGACACCCCTATCACCTCTATTAGAATGGATATAACTATGATGATAGGTAAGAAAACTAAAGTAAATGTGAAGGTAGGGGAGACACTCAAAATTACACCTTCATGTCCCAAAACATTTATAGCTATTGTGAATGGTAGGTCCTTCGATAAAGAAAGGATACCCATGAAACTTCTTCATTTTATCCCCTTGATGTCATCTAATGGTGAGTCAAAGGAGGATATTTTAGATCTTCAAGAATTATTTACCTCACAAGGTGTTATTCACTTATTAAACAACTTTTTGCCATCCTCACTGGCCTTCATGAATTGATTTTAGAGAACTGATATCCCTTACTAACATGTAAGATATAAATACATCCCACTATCTTTTTTTTTTGGTTATTATGTTTTATCTATTAGAGGATAAGGAAAATATACTAGACTATATCTAGTTTTAGGAACAACACATTTTGATGATGAAACCTTGGTTTCCAAGGTTTTACTCAAAAATTGAATCCTTCTGAATTACACCCATATGGGTCTAGACCCCTTACCTTCCCTTGTTTTTTTTGGGTGTTAAAAGCTTAAAAACCATTATAAATGCTATGGATGAAAATTTTCACATTGACTAAGATACTTCCTTGTCCCCCCACACTACCGTTTCTATAATTATGGTTAACATGGATACCTCTAAAGATGTGAATACTAATGTAGACCTATAATTAGACTTTGGAACTCTAATACAACCTATTGACTATGATGGTATACCCTTTGAGTGACATTATTACTTTGAAATGGGTAATTTCGACATGTCTTGTAAAAGTTAAAAAAGTAAAAAATAATATAAATGGTGGAAGCACACTACTCCTAATCTCCTTAAAGTACATGTTGAGGAGCCAAATGTTTAATATTCTAGGAAGGATGGTTTGGGACCAATCATAGAAGTTTCAAAATGAGGTTTTTAAAGTCTAGGTCCAAAGGAGGACATTGTATATTTTTCTTAAACATAGGGATATTCTAAATATAATCAAATCACTTCAGTTGAGGGTGTGTTGGATTCAGCTTTAGAAATCTATTCCAAATTATCTCTATGGGGTAAACATAGACATTAGAATTTCAAAGGCAGAACCAAATATTGTGGCATTAATGGAAGATATAACTCAGTCATTTAAATCAATTAAATATCTTTACCATTTGACCCAATACCTATAAAATATGAGGATTGGACCGAAGGGTAGAAAAAAAATAAAGGTAAAAGAAATGAGGTCTAATATTCTAGTATGTTTCTCCACATAGGTGGGCCTTTAGTTATAAAATTGATGGAAGATGGTGGTAAGTTATGAGTTATGATTGGTCCAATATTTTTTTATTGTTTGTGGTAGTCCCTCATAAGTATAGCTAAAATATGGGTTGATGAATGAATGTAGCTTATGCCTCACAGTTGGGTTGTATTTTATCTCAAGAATTTTTGTGTCTATTTATTTACCAGTGGATTAGGCATCCCTTTCTTCTTTCATGTTTATAATTCATTGTCCATTTTATTATATCCAGGATCCTATAATTTGATAATTTTTTTATATCAAATAAAAAAATATCTGTGAGATATGTTTGAAGTGTAATAACAAATGTGTTCTTCTTCCTTTCTTGTGGAGATATTGCACTCAAATGGTTGTACCCAAAGGTGCAATATTCAATATTGAATGAATATGAGTTGGTCTTAGACCAAGGAGATTTTTGAAATTTTTTTTGAACCTTATAAGAAAGTTCCCCACCCTTTGACTATTTAACCCCTCCTCTTGTGTAACTATATATTCTATGGTAGGATGAGTAGGTTGGATTAGACCTATTGAATCTTATGGTTGACCTGGGGGCCACTTATGGCTCCTTGCCTTTTGGGCTTGGACTACCATCTCACTTACCTTCGCCCTAGTAATATCTAGATTATACTATATGTCCAGAGTGACCAACATGGACGTTTGGTAATTCTTCATTTTTATCCATACTTATGATTCATCTAATACATTTAAGAAAATCTCATCATGTCCATACCCCTAGTGGCCATATGTAGGGTTCACCTTCTTCTTCTTCCTTAGGTTTTAGAGATAATCCCTGATTTTAATTTTGGGATTCTTTTCCTTAGCCTCATCAAAATTATATTATTTTATCATCTTACCTAATTTATTTAAGTGAGCTCTTATGAGGTATTACAGCTAGCCAAAACTAAGAAGATTTTTTAAGTAATAGGCCAAATGCTTCTAGCCTATCTCCTCATCTATGTTTTAATATATTTAGTAAGTTATTTCTTGATCTATAATTTTTTTAGTGACATGGGGATGAAATAAAAAAAGAGGTGCCCTTGTCCCTGACATCTTGATAATTACCATGTCAGGGTAATACTAGTAGTCTCCCAATTTCTCAATGTTTCTTCTCAAGTTACCAGATAGCTAACGCATCTTGGTGTCATTAATTTCTTCGTACACTTTAGGATAGACTTATATACATGTCCTCTTTATTTCACCTATGAATCTATGTATAAACATAATGGAATAATTATCATACATTCTATTATGAAAATATTCAGTCAAAGGTTAGAATAATTATCAAATTACCCGATGAATTATGCCTAAAACTACAAATAATAAATGAGACATCATGTAAAATTTTCCATTAGTAGAATTTTATCCATATTTATAAATTTTTTATCTTAGCCTAACACTAGTAATTTCCCCTAGGGAAATAATCTTATTTGATGTTAACAAGATGTCTAGTAGTAGAATTCATTCTACTTGCACATAAATAATACTAAGGAATACATATAGTCTACTTAGTAGAGTCATGGCTATCTTAATATTTTGTCTAAATTTTATTATACCATTAGGTGAGAGGGATCCCTTCAGATTTAACATTTGGGATTTCAAAAAAAACTATTTGATTTTCCCTTCCAATGTATTTTTCTTGAGCCATACATTGGCTAAGACTTGGTTCTATTTTACCTCAATTCCTAGGAGTCTCAAGTATCTCTTGAATGCCCTCCCTAAAATATAAGAAAATGTCAGAATAGGATAGTAGGTGATCTTTTATTAGAGTTAACACATAAATAATTTTGCATTAATGACCTTCTTGTATCTAGAAATGAACAAGAAGATGTGCAAGGATTGTCAGATGTATTGAATTGACTTGCTTACTAATCATGTGCTCTATTACAATAGCCTAGTGGAGAGGAATATAGAAAAGGAATAAGGGAGTTAACCAATAAGAGAAATCATTATGGGACTGACTGTAACTCATTGTAAAACATATAGGAGAATTTACTGTGGTAGTCAACTAAACTCTAGGTAAAACTCACTGTAGAATTCACCCTTTCACCTACTTAACCTCTTATCACACCTAATTAATTGAAGATACATGTCTATGGATTATACATTTAATAAGTAAATGGAATAATTAATATCTTACATGAACACCCCTGATAAACATATTTTAAGTGAGTGGAAAGGAAATGATGGGTTTTGGCAATAAGGCCTAATGGGTAACTCTCAAAAGTGGAGTAAAACGAGAAAACCCAAAGGGAAAAAAAACTCCTTCCTAAAAGAGAGACAAAGAAAATAAGGTAGGACAAGAAATCCCCCTCAAATAACCACCGCGTTATCTAACCCCATCCAACTCTCCCTTCCCACCCCCTCTTAAGCATAACTTAGGTGGGCCATAAAATTGGGTCCTAGCAATGACACCTGATGAGGTACACAAGTAAATAATGTTGATCCTAGTATCTTAAAAAATATAAATGATGTGTGCCTCTATAAAGAAGAGAGAGAGAAGGTAAGATTAGAATGTCACATGGTGAATGTTATGGTAGGTCCCTTTGGAAAAAATGTTATCTCTTCCTTTCTGAAGAAAGAAACCATGAGCTATCAAACTGCTAAATTCTCACTCAAGTGAAGTGCATATAGGAATTGAGATGTATATCTATATAAAATGGTCAAATTTCTCCCTGATAATGCTTTCATATGCCAAGGTCTAATCTGATATTAGAAAACTAATTATATAAATTTGTAATGAAGAAGCATACAATGAAAAGGGTAGAACAACTAGAAAAGAAGATAGACATAAAACATTCACTAAAATAATGTCCATAGGAAGAGGAGAGCAAGGCTCAACAACCATCAAAACTGAAGACTGGTCTACAAATAAAACATTAGATCTACAAGATGAATGTCCATAGGAACAAATAAGTCATTGATACTCTCAATGTGTATAGTCTCACTAGAATCATTAATGTCCTCTGAAATGCGAGTCCATGAGGGCTTTAGAAGAACAATAATCTATAGATGAATGAATGTAGAATATGAAATAAGACAACTAAAGTCTAGTAGAATCCCATCCTGTAGTGATGGATAAAAAGAAGGAAGAGCACTATCCACTATGGATGCATCATCAAAAGAAATAAAAGCAAGAAGAGAGAGTACAATAGTCTCATAAAAGACAATAGGAAGCAGAGGAGGAGGTGTGGCATAAATCACTAGAAGATCTCCAAAAAGAGACTATAGGATGCTCCAAACAATAGAGAGACACTTTATATATTCCACATGGAAATGAAGATCCATAGAAACATGTAATAACATGATCAAAAAAACTTTATCACAAGTATTATCCCACTTATCGAATTGAATAGGATTAGTGGGTGTAAGAATTTGTACATATAGGAATGGAACACGATTCTTATGTATGAGCAAGTGTTCCATGTAAGAATTCCATGAAGCATAATTGTCCTTCCTAAGAAAGATCATTAGAGATGAAACAACTCTCCTCGTCTGAAATATCTCAAATAGGGTCGACTAGCTGAGAGAAGATATTAGGGAAGTGTAAAACTACATAAAATACTCTACAATGAACCCCTAAAACACACTCATGAATGGGACATTAGACATACTTGAGAATGCATCCAAGTGAGAAATAAATGATGGTATAATGAAAAACAATGGTACATGTTCTACAGATGGAATTCAGATTGGGCTAAAAATAAATCCACATATATGAGGGCAATCAGTGCATGAAATGCGATGCAAAAAGTAGTAGGGCCTATAACCCCAATATGAGACTTTATAACTTGAGCACATTTTGTAAAACAAAGTAGAGTTATAGAAAGAGAACAAAAAAGATCCACTTTTCAAAAAAGTGGCACTCAATTCTAAGTTACCAATCAAAAGTTGCAACAAAATATATTTTCTGACATTAATAGCTTGTTTAATTAAATTGCACATCATGTTTAAATGCTCGACAAGTTTAAATACAAAACATGCCACGTAACCATGCGTTAGAATTAGCACTGAACCCTAGACGACCTTACGCCAACACAAAAAAAGAAAAAAAAAAAACCCACCCATACACCCCTATGTATTTCTAATATGAAAAGGCTTATTTGAAGGTGTTTAATTAAAAGAATACATAAAGTTATTTTAATTAAAATTAAAATAGGCTTTATTTTTTAATCTTTTGAGTGCAAAACTTTTAGGTTTTTATCATTTTAACTTAGCAAATGAATGAATAAATGCTGGGGGCTACCATGACGAAAGACTCCAGCGGGATTTGTACTGCATCGCCATGGGAGAACCAAAGAAAAGTTTGGGCGCCAACAGAGAGAATGGATGCGTAACGAGGAGCAGAACCAGCTCTCAATATCCCCAAATGGCGATGTAGAAAACAAACCGCTATTCTGATGACAGTTGCTTGCCCCACCAAAACTTTAGATACCCCTTGGTCTCTTTTGCTCCATTGAGGACTAGCAACGAGCAGTCAGAGGTAGATCAGATCTGTAATGACGGCTATGTTGGTGTATTCACAGGCCTGGGAAGACCAATGGAGTCTCTACAGGTGGCAAGGAGTCGTTGGAGAGGCAGTATGGCTGGGCGGTGGTCAAGGTGTTATGGATAACGGCAACCTGACGCCAAGCACTGAAGAGGATGACAGTAGGAAGGCTGTAATGGCTTATTGTGCTGAGCATTCGGACAAATTATGCAACGGTCCAGCCGGGCCGCTTGGTGGTGAGTCGTCCCAGTTTCGATTTTGCACCCGAGTAACATGCGAGAATGGGAGTCAGGTAATCCGCATGTCCGGGGGTCATGCTGTTCGTCAGTGATGTCGGGTTCTGAAGCTTCGGCTTCCACCCATTTGGCGTTTTATAATCTCTTCACCCCAATGGCGGTGCTGCTGATGGAATTTTAAGCTTTTGGAATACCAGATTGAACTAATCAATGGATTGTGTACAGCTGCAAACGTGAAACCAGAACACTAAAACTTGGGATGGGCTCCTTTAAAACAACGATGCACTATACGTTTCAAAAATAGGCTCCTTGAAAACAACGATGGAACCAGAAACGTCAAGCTGAGTGTGGACTCCGTTGAAAGAACTTTTCCCCATGTGAAAGTGGTCTGCATGGAAAAGATGCCTAGCTGGAAACCGAGTATCCTTCTCGCAGAGCTTCAAAACCAAGATTACATGCAAATTTAAAATAGAAGCAATATGCAAATTCCTCTTAATAAATTGAAGAAACTAAAAATTAGAAATCAACAGATAATTTAACGCTCATTACCAGAACTTTAAGATCTGATCCCATGTCAGAATAGGTCAGTAGGTGATCTTTTGAGAAAGTGAACATACAAAGAAGTTTGTATTAGTGACCCTGCTAGTATTTAGAAATGAACAAGTAGATGTGCAAAAATTCCCTAATTTATTGAACTCTTTTGCTTACCAATTCTATGCTCTATTAGAATAGCCCGGTGAAGAGGAATATAAAGGAGTAGGGGGACTTAACTGATCAGAGAACTCACTATGGGACAAAGTGTAACTCAATGTAAAACTCATAGTAGAACTCACAATGGTAGTCAACTGAACTTTAGTATGAACTCATTGTGGAACTTACCCTTTCACTCTCTTAACCTCTTATTGCACCTAACTAAGTTGAAGCTACATGTGTAGGGATTATCCATTTAATAAGTAAATGAAATAATTAATATCCTACAACAACACCCTATGTAAGCGTAGCTTAGGTGGATGGAAAAGAAAAGATGAGTCCTAGCAGCAAGCCCTGATGACGTACCAATGTACAATACAACTCTCAAAAGTAGAGTAAAAAGAGAAAAGCTAGTGGGAAAAAACTCCTCCCAAAAGAGAGACAAAGGCAAGAAGGTAGGACTAGAAAGGCCACTCTAATGCCCTCCAAAATATATAAGCAAATGCATTCTTTCCTTTTCTAAGGTGAAGGCGATCCATAGATAAAATTCCTTCAAAAATAAATTTCAGAACATATCGATATAGGGTATTGCCTTAGGTTTCATCACTGCTTGATGAAGTCCAGTAATTTTAAGAGGAATCAAGTTGTTAATGTACTGATTTTCATCCTTAAAGAATTGCCTCTATGCAAAATAATGAACCACTATTTCCACTACAGTTTGGAGTGTCGAGTACTATAAGAATTTGAACTCGAGTGTGTTTTTTGTCAAATACTATATCGATGTATTTAGTAGTTATCACATAAAAGTAAGCAAAAGGAAATTAAATGCATGTTTGCTTTGAATAGGAAGTCGTTTTAGCAATCTTGATTTGTTTAATTCCCATATTGATTCTATGAAAATTATATGCAAGTTCATTAGATAACTAGGACTTCTTGTTGTCGGAAAGATTGAAACCATAATATTTAGTATAACATTAATGAAGAAGTGACTTGTATTTTGCTTAGATTTTTCATATATCATCTAAAGTCTATGCAATGAATGGCTAAATCGTGCAACCTCAATGTTGGTAATAGCCTTTACATTCATCCTATTTTAATTTAAACTTATTAGTCATCTTTGGTAGGTTTACTTACATGCCATAAGGCAGTTACTCATTATCTTTATGTATATAGTCATCCTTTTCTAAACAATTGTCAAATTACTTTGTTGTCGGTCTTTCCTCATGTGCACTTTGGTTATGTACTTCATGGTTTTTGTCACTTGTCCATTTCTTTCACACTAAGGCCATTAGATTTTTGTCTTTGATTCATATGCTCTAGGGTTTCAAGTTGACATAACTATTCCACGTCGAGAAACATCGAGTTTTTAATAACCCAGAGGCTCATAAGCATGAGTTTTCAATCGTCATATAGTATGTAAATATATGTAAATGTTCCATGTAATAGGATGTTGATACGTTGTGCGAGCTCAGGGCCTTAGAGGCATGAACACTTATAACCATGGAACCATTAATTCATTGGCTGAGTATTTATTGTTTGAAGCTTTGAACCAACACAATTGTGCCACTTATCATTTTCTCAGAGCTTGTGAGCTTAGGGGTATCATACCATGGGGCCTCAAGACCATTACACTTATGTAATCCTCTTGTAGTTCAAGATGAGAAAAAATATGACACTTGTCATGCCTTTGGGATCATGGGATATTGGAACCACTAGTTGATTAACTTTGATTTCAAGGCTTCAAGGATTCTATGTAATGAAAAATCACCATGTGGTGTGCTCTAAGGGTGCAAAGGCTTTGATCACTTATCATTTTGTTTGAAGCATGAAAGATTCCATGTAACATAGTAAGGACACCTATCCACTGCTTGTAACTCAGGGTCTTTGAAAACTTAAATTTCTTTCTTGTAAAGGGTCATAGGTTCCAAATAATGTAAAGATGCCACATGTCAGTGTCTTTGATGAACAAAGGTAATTTCATGATAATTTTTTTTTAATAGGTCTTTTTCAATAGTCATGCAAGTACATAGAATGCAAGGAACTAAAATTAAGGACATTTGTGCCATTACTCAAAATAAACCATGAAAATTATGAAAACCCAAGGTTTGGGATAAATTAAAACATTACGTAAATTTAGACTTCAAGGAAAACATTAGACTTTTAAAATTTATAACTAGAGTCATGAATGTCTAAGGCTCATAGGGCCTTCAATAAAAGTATTCAGGACATATTGGGTCCCCATTGAATTTCATAAAATGGGGTGTGTGTGTGTGTTTAGGGCACAACACCAAATTGACTTATGTTTGTTTTAGGAAACATCGTGGCCTCATATTTTGATGAGATCCATACACACTGGATGACATCAAATGTATACGAGGTGAATACCCTCTTTTCTTCCTATAGAGATACATAAAAGTTGTAGATGGTCAATGGTTTACTATTAAATGAACTCTATTGTAAATAGTTTGAGAGGTCTAACTATTCACAAAAATTATATTTGAAGAATTGTTAACCCATTAATTACCAATAATTGTGAATATTGTAGTTAAAATAATTGTTTACACTTGTATTTTGGTTGGTGTGAATAATCCCTTGTTATAAATGAATGTGCTTGCATCATCATAATCATTAGTCTAAAGTGAAATATAGAGATTTTTTTATTGTACTTTATTCTTTTCTTATATTCTCAAATGCTTTGTATTCAACTATAAAATAAAAATTCAAGTTCTACTACTATGTTTTGGAGATGTTGTAGCATTTCAATGTTTTATCACACAAATATACTCAAGTGTTAAAATGTTTCAAGTGTGTTAGAAATAATCAAAAAATATTATATTAATTTGAAATTGACTTAGATTAATATGATTACAAAATATTTAACAAACATAGTATTATGTGTTCTGATCAATTCGATGTGTGTTATAAGTAGGGCTCTAGACTTTGGTATCATAATGCAGGATGTAACATTAGAAGCTCTATGTGTTATTATATTATAAGTTACTTCATTATTTGGCCAATAATTTTTTTCTTACCTTATTTTACATACACCTTACATATTTGTTTTTTACATCTATGTATCATAACATTTAATAAAACTCTCCAAAAAGAAACATATTTTATAAATATTTATTTAATGTTATGTCCATTTTTCCGAACTATAACTATCATGTCTAAGAATATAGATATAGACATAAAATTTATTAATGATGCCTCAAAAATATTATTAATTCTTATCATTCTAGGGTACTATAGCTTTCACTTTTCAATTACTTATTTCTCCTTCAAGAGATGAAAATGCTTAAAATTAATATTACATTAACAATTATAAGTTTTTTCTTAATGTTTGACATATTATTTTTGAAATATTATTTAGGTGTTATTTGAACATATTCTTTTAAATTGAGTCCAATATTATCATGTATATCCTAAATAATGAAATTTTAAATTTTATTCATTTCATGGATATAAAAATAGAGTTAAACTTAGACAACTCATGAATTCTTCAATTATAACATCAATATTTAAGATGTGTTAATTTTTTTATATATTCTCTAAGATCTTTCAAATTTATGACTCTTATTAATCTTAATAATTGTAATCTCTAAAATTTTGATATAAATAATAAAATATATATTTCTCATTTCAAATTAGGGTTATTAATTTTAATAATTCAATTCTGTATTTTATGTTTTATTGTCCTCTAACTTTAATTCACCTTTAGGATTATAATTATTTATTCAAATATTATAATATGTAATCTTGAGGATTTGTCTATCAAAATGGATTTATTAATTTAAAAATATGTCCACTAATAATTTTTTAAATTTTTTGACATTGACGAAAATTGAGATGCCACAAATTTTGGCCATTTCTATCACTGCAAGGAATTTTTGCCTAGGTGCTATCATGACAGATGAGGATGGGAAAATCATGCACCTTACTAAAAACATTCCACTTTTGTTGGAAGATGAGAAGGATAGTGGAAAGGGAGAATATTGGTTAGCAATGATGGGAGGAAGAAATAAAACATTGGTAAGTGATGGGAAGAGAAGGGAGAAAAGGAAGGAGATAGAAGGGGTTGATGTAAGAGCTTTAAGGCATGCATCTACTCCTTCACTGGTAGACCTATCATCAATTGGTCAATCATTTAGCCAATTAATTTTTTATAATAAGCAATTTAAAACCCTATGCATTAAAAATTCCTCACTAATAATCACTTTTGAGAAATAAGATTTAGAGGAAATTGTTGAAAATGATGATGGGTTTCCAGAAAAGGGTTTAGTTTGCAAGGTTTATAGGTTTTAGACTTTCTTTTCTGACCTTCATCAATGGATTTTAGATTCTTTGGAGCCAATGTTGGAAGATAGTTTGGAATTATATCCCTATGCAAGAGAATTATTTATAGTGGTATTTAACACTTTTGTTGATTGTAATAAGATCTTACAGTATAAATCTTGGACCTTTAATGATCATATTCTTATTTTGAAACCCTGGTCCCCAAATTTTAACCCTTTATTTAAAAATATCTCTTTCAGATCCATTTGGGTGAGACTGCCATATCTTCCTCTCTAGTTTTGATTGGAATCTATATTAATGGTTATTAGAAACTCCTTTGGGAATTTATTGGAAATTGATGCTTCTTGTTTGAAATTTTCCTAAATAACCTTTGATAAGCTTATTTTTTATATGGATATTACCCAAGCCCTACCTAAGTACATGGAATTGAGAGTTAAAGATAGATGTTGGTTCCAGGCCCTCTATTATGAAGGTCTTCCCTTTAGGTGTAGAACCTATTGAAGAATTGTTGATCAGGCTAAATATTATCTAAATTCTAAGCATAAAGTAGCATCTTCTTGGTGGCAGGAGGAAAGGGAAGAGTTTTTCATAGATTTTTGGTTAATGAACATGTTATGTCCTCAGAATCTTGAGTAGAAGTCCTGATGAAAAAGGAATCTTAAGTAGGGTTGATTAATTTGGTGTCTTTACCTAAGCTAATAGAGGTTGTTAGATTAAATAAAAAGAGTAATAATGATTTAGATAACATAAATTTGGTTGGTATAATTTCATTTGAAGAAAGATATATCTCTCTAAGATTAGACTCAGTACATAAGAGTAATTAAGAAGAATGGAAGATAGTCATAAATAAGAAAAGAGGACATTTTATACCTAATCCTACTTCCAAGATTTTTTGCTCTAATAACAAAGCATAAAGAGGTGAAATATATTAGTTTTAGGTATTTTTTTGGTAATTTATTTTCCTATTTCTTTAATTATTTTTTAGTATATTATTTATTTGCATTTTAATGTTATTGTTTGATCAAATTATTCGATGGTTTTTAGTGTTAAGATAGGTTTATTTGGTTCTTTGAGTAAATTTGTTATCAGGAAAGGGCCCATAATCCCCAATATTATATTTGAATTGATATCCAATAAATTATTTTTTAACGAAACATATTCACCACTTAATTTAACAACCATTTACTTCTTATTATTAAAAGTTAAAAAAATTGAAACACACTAGCAAAAAAATTCAATGAACTTAAATTTTCAAAATTTCCTATATTGTAATTAAGAGGCCTAATTGATTGTTCTATGCCCAAGTTGATTACATCTATAAAAATAACCATAGAATGATGAAAAATACCTGGTTATCATTATTATTTGATGATATACAGAAGGTATGATGAATTTTGTCTTCTTTTCATTCCTTGCTATTGCATTGATTCTTGTAGCAACAAACCTTGGTCTTTGTAGGAGCTGAAATATTACACTTTTTCTTCTCATCAAGAATGTAAATTTATTTCTTTTGGATTCCTGATTCTACTACTGCCTTGAATTTTTCATATAGATTCCCAACTTTACTCAACATGGGACTCTTGCCTTTCTCATATCCAAGACCCGATCTTTCTTTGGAGAGCTTTTGTGAACTGATCATTTCATCTAATATGGTAGATCCTCCTTTTAGTTTAAGACCTTTATCAATTTATTCCTTATACTTTTTAATCTTTTATTTTAGGTCCATTATTTCTTCCTCCATCTTCAAACATTCTAAGGACTTTTCTTGCAAATCAAATTTGACTACATCCTCTATCCTCTTTGCCTCTTCTACTTAAGTCTTCATGTTCACTATCAATTGATCAGATTCTCCATTTATTTTGTTTTATTTCTTAATATTATTTTTACTAATCCCTTTTTTTATAATTTTCTTTCTTAAGCTTGTCAATCTCATTTAGGGCAAAAATGAGTTCTCCTTCCAAATCTACTTCTCATTCCTCTTCTTCATCCTAGTCCTCATTATCACCTTTATTTGAATCCTTTGACATTGATTCTATTACCATAAATAGAGATTCATTTCCATTTATTGCAAAGTTACTATCATGCTCATCACTTGATGAGCTACGATTGTAATCTACCGCGTCACTCTCCTTTTTTTAGTACAACCCCTTTTTATTCTTAAATAAACTTTTCTTCTTTTTAGGATAGAATTTTTCTTTTTGATTTTTCTCACCTGAATCAGAATTATCTTTATTTTTATGTGGACACTTAGTATCAAAGTGACCTATCTTAACAAAATTAAAACATATGAAATTTAACTTACCTTTTTATTTTCCTGAGCCTTTCTTCAATTTTTTTGTTGAAATTGGCTTCTACATAATCATCAACCTCCTCAAATTCTGAATTAAAAACTCCCTCTTCTTCTACTTTCTTAGAAGCTTATAAAGTATCTTCTCTCTTGGATGATTCACCATCTCCCATCCTCATCTCACAATCAATGAAAGTACCATGTAACTCATCTATTGTGAGTTTGTTCAGATCTCTTGCATCTTCAATAGTAAAACTTTTAGAATCATATTTTGTTGTTAGAGATCTTAATACCTTCTTAACAATAACTACTTCATCCTTTTTTTTCCAAGTCCTTTAATGGCATTTACAATCTCATCTACTTAGCAAGATACTCTAAAATATTCTCATCCTCATTCATCTTGAGACTTTCAAACTGTCCCTTATGAGTTTAGATCTTTATTTGTTTTACTTTGTCATCTCCTTTATAAATGCCCTTTAATTTGTCCCACATGTATTTTGAATTATTTAAATGCATTACCTTAATAAATTCACTATTTGACAGGTCACAAATAAATAGAATTCTTTATTTTGGCATTGTTTTCACAAGCCTTTTTGGCTAACTGATCAGTCAAAAGAGTAGAAAGGGGTGTGTATCCATTTACAATAAACATCCAAACATCAAAACACAAAGAATTCAAATATTCCTCCATTCTTATATATTATAAAGCATAGATAGTCCCATCAAAAAATGGTGACTTATTTGATGAAGTCCCTTCAAGATTGGTAATTTTATGTTTAAACTCCAAGATTCACTTATGCTGATTAAGCTTCTCACTAGGAACTTATTACTTTGATACCAATTATTGAACATGCCGATCTACTGAGAGGGGGGGTGAATCAGTAGATCCCAAAAACTGGTTACTTACAACATTAAAAAATATTTTTAAATATATGCAAACATAAACACATGAAATAGAAAAAATGTAGTCACAAAATCAAAATACATAACACCAAATTTATGTGGAAACCCAAAGAAAAAACCACGATGATAAAGTTGTTAGAATATACTATTCTAATCTAGCCTCACAAAGTTTGTCTTAATGATAGAACCTTATTGGTTAAATTTTAGGACACTCATCCCATGGAGACACCAATCCCCTATTTTAAGATCACTAACTCTCAGAAATAACCTACTCCCTATTTTGAGCACCAACCTAGTTCAATCTAATGGCACCAACCTGTCAAAGAAAGTGAATTACAATTTCAATTAGATTCTTAAAAGAATCCAAGTTAGTTCTTTGTTGCAAGTCCTATTTGTAACTACTCATTTATTCTTCAACACATTTTTATGTGATCTTCATTTATCTTTCACATATTCTTTATATATAAATTTATCTGATTGACACTTTAAAATATAGTAACTCAATCTTACATCTCCATGCTTATATGAGTTTCATATCTCTAGATCATGGGCTTAAACTCTTCTCATTCCAAAGTGTTTAGAACTATTTGTCTTCATTGCACTTCATCAATTTGAAATTTTGCATCACTTTTCTTTGAAAGTAACCTTTGAATATATATAAGAGGCTCAAAGGAATAACATTTTTTACAAGAATTGGTTATGTTCCTTCAATCAATGCTTCAAATTTTTATAACTGAATCAATTTGTCATGTTTTTAAAAATGCAAGTCTTAACATACTTCAATGTTATCCTCTAAAAAATTTGTTAACATATTATTCTCTATGACATCCTTCAATACCTTCATCCCATCGATCTCTTCTAGACTTTCTCAATGTTTATCTTGACACTAGCTATTATTAGTCGAGCATATTTCAAGCTTGTAAATACTTTGCTCCATTAGATCTTCACTGTACTTTTGATCATGAGCCATCAATTTTATTAATAGGTATAAATTTTAACCCATTGAAAAAATGGGAATGTGAGACTTGTCATCCGTGCACTAGCTCAAACCTTTAATCTACATTTCTTTCGACCATATCCTTCAGCAAGTTTGGAAAAATATCATTCGATAATTTCTTTGAATTCACTCAAAAGTGTCCTTCAAAAACTTTTACAATGGACTACTTACCCTTCAGGTTTTTGCAATATGCCCTTCGATATTTAATAAATATCCCCTCAAAAGTCTTTGAATGGTCCATATGCCCTTCAGCGTTTCTGTAAACTACCCTTCAGCATTTTGGAAAAATATCTATTCATAATTCTTGAATGGTCCACTTTCTCTTCCCACTTTTTTAAATGTACCCTTCAGGAAATTTGCAAGTGACCAAATACCCTTCAGACTTTTTGAAACCATCCCTTCAGTGTTCTTGATTGGTCCACTTTCCCTTCAAAATTTTTGAAATTTATCCTTTGGGAACTTTGCAAGTGACCACATACCCTTCAAAATTTTATTTGGGACAATTTTTCCAATGAAGACTTAACACTTTTTCTAGAATAATTCTCCAATACCATTTCGAGTTCTCCAAACTAAATGACTTATAAACTTGAAATAGGTAAAGTTATTTCAAAACCCCAATTCACTCATCTAGACCAATTCAGGTTATTTATCATAATTAACTTGTAAAAATGAAATAATTATGTCCCCTTACAACCCCGATCCACTCATCCAGACCAATTCAGGTTCGTAAAACTGTTTGATTTATAGGTTTGAAATAATTAATGAGATTAAGTAAACCCAAGTTACTTCATCCTAACCCATTTGATTTCTTACCACAACTTAACTTATAAAAATGAACAAAACTAAGTCCTCCTGGAAACCTGATTACCTCTACTAGAACAAGTCGGGTTCTTCTAACTGCTCAATTTATAAAAGTTAAACAAGCTAAGTTACTCCAAAAACCTACATTTCTCCATTCAAATCCAATCAGAGTTTCGTGATTGCTTTACTTATAAAATTTTATAAGTAGAATTACTTTGAATTGATAAACCCGATCAACACATAAGTCAAGACCCAGTCACATTTTTGAGAGATACTTGTTACTAATAAATGAGTAAAATTAATAGTGATTCACAAACGTGATTTGTTCCTAAACTTGTCTAACTTGTCCTTTGCTCTTTTGGGATATATGCAAGATCTTCTTGAGTTTGACTCTATAACTTTATCATTAATATATGCACATGAATTTATACTTAAACACTAAAACTCTCTTTCTTTGAGCTTTTTGATAGATTTAATGACTCTTCAAGTTGCCAACACTGGTATGCCTTTGTCATTATCAACAATACATTGTGCACATGCTTATCTTGTCATCAATGACAATCCATGACACCAATCAACCATAACACTCAAATTACCAATATCCTCACCTCATCCTTGTACAGTTCCATATAAGAAAACAAAATATATAGGGAGAAGAGTGGGGTCAAAATTGCCATCCCATACTCCACAACACAACAATACCTCATCAGTAATGGGAATTTAGCGATGGAGTCACATCCCACCATAGATCCTGAGCTATGGTATCTTTGTGGGAATTTTATTTCCCCACCTACCATAACTTTTAAACCTTCAGGTGGAGGAGTTGGATGCCACACCTACTGCACCTTGTGAACCAACTGATTATTTAGTGTTGCCTCACACAAATCTACCAGCAAAACTACTTCGGCCCTACTCATCTCCTACATAGGCCTACATGGAAAGTGTTGCACTACACAATTATAAAATAAAAATAAAAAACTAAATAATATATACATAAATAAATTTTTGAGTCAACTCGGATAAAAAGGGAGAAAATTATCATATATCAAGATATTGAATTAATTCAATTACATCTATTCTTGAATAATACAAAAATAAATATACGTGCAAATCCATAAAATGGAATGAAAATGAACCTTACAATGCATATTATAATAAAATAAGCCACAAATGTCTTTGACATGATAGGCATTTGTGGGAGCAGACATGGCATCTATTTTTCATCTTCACATCCTTCTACCTTCTAATAAATAAAATTATAAATCTAGGATGAAAACAAGAGATTGAGGCCAAGATATATATTTAATAAGATTGATAAGGATTATAGGGTTTTTCTTAGGGTTTACAATATAATGGGTTGTCAAGCTTTTTTCACATATGAGGGCTAAAATACAACTTGATTTTGAATTTACCCTTGTTCATTTTAGACATGTTGATGTATTCTAAATGTTTTATACATTATATTTATTTTAATTAAAAGGATTAATAATGTGTTAGTTATCAATTCATTTGAATAAATGAACATTACATTTAACCCCTCATTTAATTTTTTTTAAATAGCTTTTTTAATAAAAGATTAATTACATTCATAAACTAAAATTAGAACATCAAGACTTAAACACATTAAAAAATGTTTAAAACCCTTTTAGAATGGATACAACTTAAAAAAAAGACTATAATAGTATCACAACCTATGTTAAAAAATTCTCAAAAGTTAGATGAGCTTGGGTTTGAGATAGTCTCCAATCAATCTCAATGTTTAGTTTCTGGTATTAACCAATTACCATTCAATGTGACAAAGAATTATGACACAACAAAAACAACAATAATCCCTTCATAAATACATACAATATGATGCATGGCAACATGCAAAATAGTTTCAAAGATCGAGGATGCGATCCTCCACATAATCTAGAAAGAGAGACCATCTAAAGGATATAATCCCGATGAGACAATGGCTAAGATCTAGCCATGTTTCCACCACCAGTCAATTAGATCCCCTAAAAGATACAAGAGTAATGGTTTTTCAAGTCATACAAATTCTCTTCAACATTGTCTAGGATAGGTTACCTTGATTAAGAGAGGGACTTAAGAATCACTTTTTGTAACCACTTCCTAAAAGGGGCTTTGCAAAATCTCACTGACTACACAAAGCCCATCAATTGAAGTGACAATAATATAATACCAATTCATATATTCTCCCAAAAAATTATTTTTGCAATAAAGGCATGGACTATGTATAGGGCCATGATCAAAAGATATGGGGTAATTCACCCACTATGACCCAACAATCTAGAGAAAGGGATTTTAAAAATATAAAATTAGACATAGTATCCTCAAAAGTTTTTACTGTTGTGTGGGGAATACATTTCTTTTGTTAAGGGGACCATTTGAAAAGGGAGTGCCCAACAAGTGATTTAATGTCCAAAGAATAAGCAGATCCAAACTTGAGGATAACAATAGGTGGCATGAGAAGGAATATAAGTAATAATTCCTCTTTCTCGCCATATTTGACCTTTCTATATTATGATGTAATATTTTGTGATCTTTGGAAAGATAAAAATCTTCTTGTACCTTCATGGCAGTTAAAACTCAATATTCTACTTTAGGGTGGTTCTAAATGGTAGTGAAAGACAAATAAAATTCATACCTTGATATTGATAACTTGAAAAAAAAAATTAGTCTCATTGTAATGGATTGTAATAGTTTTATGGGCACATTGTTATTGTACCTTATGAATAAGTTCTGATAATATAAACTTTTACATTTTAAGGAAACTTTATAAAAGGAAGTTGAAATTGTATCATATTTTTTTGGGATAGGTATATAATTTAAGGCATGTTGAATTTCACCTTGATGATTTAACTTCGGTCATATTGTTTTGATTCAAATTGAATTCCCACTTTAGTAAATGGGTAATGTTTCTATGCCTATAAAAGGGTTATTACCAATTGAATCATAGTGATAGTCTTGCATCAAAGACATTATATTACTATTTCATTAGTTATTTTTGGTCATGTAAGAGGACTAAACTAAAACTATATTCTAAATATTGCTAAAATGTGTTTTCTCATCTCTCATTTAAACTTACGGCTAATTAAATACGGTCCTTCCACCTCATTTTTTTTAGTCAAATTATTCTAAAGGAAAATTTCTAAATCACATTCTGAAGGCTAACCATGTTGATCTAATAGGCTGAACATTGACCCCGTAACCTTGAAAAATATTTTTTTGAGGTTTCACTTAAAGGACAAAACATTTAGAATCTCCCTTTGTCGTAATTCATCTTTACCCTCAATGTTTGTATTGGCAACTGAATGGGTATCTAGTAAGATTTTTTTCAAATAGTTCCATAAATTTGAAATGTCTCTTGTGCTTAATACCACATATTAGTATCAAATGAAGGGATCATGCATTCCCTAATCTTATTCAACTCATCCAATTCCCTTTTTATCTTCTATAAGATAATTAAATGATAAAATTGTATTAGCTAATATAAGGTCATTTGAATGAACTCCGAAACTAATATTTTTCTCTGAATCAAGTTGCATACCTCATTTGATGATTTCAAAGAGGAAATATCCATGTCATGACTCATTTTTTACATTTATATATTATCAATAATTATTCTATTCTTTATTGGATTATGCACATATTTTCTAAATTATGGGTTCACTATGGGGATATTTAAAGTTTCATTAATGGTTTAATACATAGAATAAATTATTGGAATTCATGTAAGTTTTATTATTTAGCCACTCAACAATTTAACTGACCTCTCTTGAAGCACAAATTAATAAAATTATCCATGATGATATTATTTGAGCCCAATATTGTGGAGGTAGCCATAGCTTGGTCATCATATATGCACATGTTTTCTACATTCATTTTCATTATTTTTTTTTTGGGACAACTCATAAGCATTCTAGTATATCACCATACCTTTAACAATGATTTTAACCATGTTATGTACTTGGAAGTTAATCTAATCTAAAATATATTTCTCTCTCTCCTTTGACATGTTTTGATAATATTATCCAATCACTATAATTATATTGATAATTAGACATGATTCATTATAAATTACATTATAATGGACAATGATTTGTGTATTTTTTATATTTTTGTGACTTAATATCTTCATAACAAATCTTTCCAATTATCAAGTTTTTTTTATGACTCAAATCATTTATCATTAAGTAGTTTTTTGTTTTATTGACATGATTATCTGCCCTTATTGTTGTTTTGTGAGTTTATGGAATATGTAAAAAAGACCCATTATCTTTGATATATGAAATTTTTTATTAAATTCACTTTGATACACCTATTATACATAGCTTACTAACATAATAACAATAGTTATAGAATATATCTGACATGATTTTGACTACATTAGAAATTTTATTCATTTCCTCTCTTACCCTATTATTCTTTCTCAATTTGTAGCCAATAAAAAGTGATATATATAAATAATTGATCATTAGTTTAATAAAATAAACTATCACTATCATACATTTATCTTCCATGCTCTCTATAGATACAAATCATGTGTATGTGTTATATTAATCTGTTATTGCATTTTGTACAAACTAACCCTATGATAAACTAACCCTATGCTATGTTGGAGTTACCTATGGATTATTTGTCCAGGTTGTGACACAATATAATTGGTGAAATATAAACACCCTTCACACTTTATTAATCTTTAAAGCATGAACAGAAAAACTTTATATGGAAGACATAAAACATATATTCTGACAGAGTCCATAGCTTAGGTAAATTGGATAGTATTTTTAAAAGTCTTCATCTGATATTACACACAGCTGCTGGAATTTCATTGCCATTCACAAAGAAAAATAAAAATCATTCACTATATTTGGACGCCCAGCATCAATTATAGAATGATTAACGGTCAAATAATTGTGGTAGGATTAAGCTTTATCTTCTTTCCATTTTTCAGGCGCACTATTATACAGATAGCACAAGAATATCTAATTTGCTAGTGTGAACCTGGCTGCACACTTATATACTCATATACTGAATGCAAAGGTTGTCAAGGTAGAACCTATATGGTATGCCACGTCACTTATACTTTCAAGGCGTTGAATGCGTCCCAGAAAAGTTACACGACCCAGTCAGGAGGTCTAGCGGCCCAGCACCATTTATATAAACACAGGCGTACATTGAAGCGCCCAAAATAGATTTAATATGGCCAGCTTTCTTGACTTAATACATAGAGAGCTCAAAACAGTTTAATATTTATATTGAAATGGCTGGAGATATGAATATATTGTTTGGGGCGGCCCAGAAATCATAACAACAAAACAAGAAGAACTACGGTCCAGCCAACATGGAACGCCCAAGCATTGATATTTTAATATTGATAAGAAACAAAAGAATCATACTTAGCTTCAACCCAGCATAACATATTTGAACGCCCAGCATTCATAGATGACTTGTGGGAAACTAAGACGCCCCTGTTCTCTCCTGCATCACCTTCCCCTATTTCTCACAAAAATCCTCTTTCTTTTTAACACAAAAAACATCTGAATGCATACAAAAAGCTTTTAAACTTAACATATCAAGTTGTTCAAACCTGGGCTGGGTGCAACAATCTGCCCAAAATGCACTAAAACAGACTTCCAAGATAAGGAGATTCTAACTAAACTACAGGCTTTCTTTTTTTTTTTTTAACAGGCTTAAAACAATATTAAGAACAAAATAAATTTTCAAAGCAAATGCAAAGGCAAAATGGAGGGAAAAACAAAGCAATTAGCTCTTCAAGTGATGCTCCTGCATCATTCTTCCAACCAGCAGAAGAAGTGTTCTTCAGTTGTTTTTCTGCATCACTTCGTCTATACTTGTGCCCAGCTTAAGGATATCATTTGCAGTCAACCATGTTGCATCTTCAGCTGGTAGATTCTTCCACTTAATTAGATACTAGAAGTATTCTTTGTTTCTTGTCTTTTTAACTACTTTCTTCTCTAAAATACTCTCAATTTCTTTTGGCACTTCCTTTGGTAGTTCCTTCTCCCATTGGATAACTTCATCCACCTCTGTTTCAGTTTCTTGGTCTGGTTGTCCTTCATCCTTGTATGGATAAATCTTCAATATTAAAAATTGGAGAGATTCCAATCCCCTTTGGCAGTTCTATTTCATATGCATTATTTGAAAACTTCCTTATTACCTTGCATGGTCCTATTTTCTTTACCTTCAGTTTGTTATATTCTTTCTTTGGAAACCTCTCTTTTCTGAGATGAGCAAGAACAAGGTCTCCAATATTGAAACTGACCTCTCTTCTCTTTTGATCTGCCCTTAGCTTGTATTTGATGGTATTTTCTTCAAGTTTCTTCTTTACCTGTTCATGCAAATTTTGCATAGCATTGGCAAATTCTTCCGCATCAGCACTTCTTGTCTCCATGCTGCTTAAATTTCTTAACTCATACACACCTCTTGGATGCATTCCATACATAATTTGAAATGGGCTCAATCCTGTACTTCTATTAGGAGAATCATTATAGGCAAATTCAGCTTGTGCAAGTGCAAGATCCCATTGTTTCGGATGCATACTTACCAGGCTTCTCAAGATGTTGCCCAAGCTCCTATTGACAACCTTTGTTTGGCCATCTATTTGAGGATGATAGGCTGAACTGAAACTTAGTTGTGTTCCCAATTTCTTCCATAAGGTTCTCCAAAAATGTCCAACAAATTTGGTGTCCCTGTCAGAAATAATACTTCTAGGCAATCCATGCAATCTAACAATATCCTGGAAGAATAGATTAGCTATGTGAGTAGCATCACTTGTTTTGAAACATGGAATAAAGTGAGCCATCTTTGAAAACCTATCTACCACAACAAATATGGAATCATGGCCTTTTTGAGTTCTTGGCAAACCAAGTACAAAATCCATGCTTATTGAATCCCAAGGCATATTTGGAATGGGTAGTGGCTAGTACAAACCTGTGTTTTGACTGCTTCCCTTGGCACATTGGCATATTTTACATCTTTCAACAAATTTCTTAACATCATTACTCATACCTGGCTAATAGTAGTGAGCACTCAATTGTGCTAATGTCTTGTTCTGCCCAAAATGTCCTAATAAGCTGCCACTATGTTTTTCCTTCAACAAATTTTCCCTCATGGAACTCTTGGGAATACAGAGCTGGCTACCTCTGAACAGCAGACCCTCTTGGACCATGAAATCTATCCAGGGACTTCTTTCAACCCTTACCAGATTCATGCAAGCTTCATATGGTTCCTTAAAGTCTGGATCTTCCTTATATAGTTTCTTCAAATCTTCAAATCCCATAATACTTACTTGAGACTCTTGTATGATCAGATTTCTCCTACTTAAGGCATCTACAACCTTGTTAGATTGTCCTTTCTTATGCTTAATAGTGAATGTGAAACTTTGTAAAAATTCAATCCATTTGACATGCTTTTGATTCAACTTATCCTGATTGCTAATGAACTGTAAAGCATAATTGTCAGTGAACAAAACAAATTATTTAGGCAAAAGATAGTGCCTCCACTTCTTCAAAGCTTGTACAAGAGCATACAACTCTTGATCATAAGCTGAGTATTTCTTCTTAGCATCACTTAACTTCTCACTAAAGTATGCTATAGGCTTCCCATCTTGACTTAAAACATCGCCTATTGCAGTTCCACTAGCATCACATTCTACTTGAAAAAGTTTATTAAAATCAGGCAAGGCCAAGATTGGCTTTTCAGTTACCTTCTTTTTCAAAAATCTGAAACTCTTATCAGCAGCCTCAGTCCAACAAAAACTTCTTTTATCACCTTGATTGTATCTATCATTGGAGCAATAATTCCACTAAAATTTCTTATGAATTTCCTATAGAAGCTAGCCAAACTGTGAAAGCTTCTTACCTCATATGTGCTCCTGGGTGTAGGCCACTCAAGTATGGCTTTAATCTTTTCTTTATCCATCTTCAATCCTTCTTTAGAAATCACAAATCCCAAATATATTAACTCTGTTTTCAGAAAACTGCACTTTTTGACATTGATTAGCAACTTTTCCTCATGTAGTTTACTCAACACCATTCTCAAATGTTTCAAATGTTCTTATTTAGTTTGACTAAACACCAAAATATCATCCAAATATACTATCACAAACTTACCAGTGAACTCCTTCAGCACTTCATTCATCAGCCTCATGAAGGTGCTTGGTGCATTGGTTAATCCAAATGGCATAACTAACCACTCATAGAGTCCATCATTAGTATTGAAGGCTGTTTTCCATTCATCCCCTTCTCTTATCCTAATCTGATGGTAACCACTTTTCAAATATATCTTAGAGAAATGTGTAGCTCCACTTAAACAATCAAGTAAATCATCAATTTTTGGCAATGGAAATCTATACTTGATAGTAATCTTGTTGATTGCTCTGGAGTCCGTACACATTCTCCAACTCCCATCTTTCTTAGGACTCAACACTATAGGGACAGCACAAGGACTTAAAATTTCTCTTACCAATTCTTTGTCTAACAATTCTTGAACTTGGTGTTTGATTTCTTCATTCTCCTTTGGTGTCAACCTGTAGGCAGCCTTGTTTGGAAGATTTGCTCCTGGAATCAAGTCTATGTGATGACTAATACTTCTCAATGGTGGTAACTCATCGGGTAAATCATCTACCACAATGTCAATGTATTCATTCAACATATCTTGAATCTCTAGTGGCAAATCAATCAACTTAGTACTAGTGACTACACTCTTTGGCTTACCAATTACAGCAAAGTTTACCTCTTCTTTCTTCATTTGATGTAGAAACTCTTTGCCACTTACTATCAAAACTTTAGAATTCTGTCCAACAATAGCAGCAGCCTCTTATTTCAATGGTGTAAGTGTATGCTTGATCCCATCCTTTTCAAACATGTATGTATTCTGCCTTCCATCATGTATGGCCTTCCTGTCAAATTGCCAAGGCCTTCCAAGCAAGATATGACATACATCCATGGGCATGACATCACATAAAATCTGATTCTTATATGTTCCTATCTGAATATCTACTTTGCATTGTTCACTTACCAGAAGTTTGTGTCCTTTTTGTAGCCAAGACACTTGATAAGGTGTAGGATGTACCTCCTTCTTCAAGCCTAGTTTCTCCACCATCTCAGTTGACACAAGATTGTCAGTACTTCCGCTGTCAATAATGACCTTACAGCATTTCCCTCTACTCTTACATGTGGTTCTAAATAAAGTTTTTCTTTGAGGTGGTTCTACAACTTCTTTATTTGGCTTTAACAATATTCTTTTCATCAAAAGAGACTCACCTTCTTCTGGACTGTCTTCATAAGCTGTTGTAACTTCTGCATTTTGTTTTTCACCTTCAATCACATGTACGCTTCTCTCATGGCTGGTAGAAGGGTTCTCTGGACACTCATATGCCCTATGTCCTGCATACTTGTTGCATTTAAAGCATTTTCCCATGAATCTTCCTCTTCCTCTTTGATATCCTTGGTACGGTATTCTTCCCCTTGGTGTATAGCTGCCTCTTGAACTTTGTGAGCCGCTGGCCTCTTCGTGAGATGTTTGCAGCTGTCTTCTACCCCCTTGAAATCCTCTACCTCTACTGAACCTGCCCCTTCCTCTTGAGAAGGATGTTTGTTTCCTTGCAATCTTCTCCTCAACTTTCAAGGCAAATTGATATGCCTCCTCAATTGTCTTAGGAATGAGAAGACTAATTTCATCTTGAATGGCAAATTTCAAGCCATTGGTGTATCTGGGTACCTTTTCTGTGTCATCCTCAATGTGACCTGATCTTATAGTCAACCTATAAAATTCTTTAGTTTATTCTTTCACAGACAATTCTTTTTGCTTCAAATTTTGTAATTGCTTAAAAAGATTTGCTTGATAATCTTTAGGCATAAATTTACCTTTCATTTTTGCTACCATTCTATCCTAGCTTCTGATCTTTGGCTTTCCTTTTCTTCTCCTCTCTTCTTGCACTCCATCCCACCACAAGGATGCATGTTTCTTTAGCCTTGTCATGGCATACTTGACTTTCTTTTCATCTTCTTCGATCCCTTCATACTCAAAATATTTGTCTAATGCATTAATCCAATCAATTAATTCTTCAACATTCAAATTACCTTCATACATTGGAACCTCCATTTTTGGCTTGGTGTTCACCTTCATAATGGCTTTGATTAACCTCTCTTCAGCTGTTTCTTCTTCCACCGCCAATTCATCTTCTGGTGGTTCTTCTTCTCTGTCACTGACTTCACCCATGTCAGTGCCTCTTCTTTGAGCCATCTCTAGGTCTTGCAGCCTAGCTGACAGGTTCCTAATCTCCTCTGCCAGTGCAACCTGTCCTCCGGGTCTCCTTCCTCCAGCTCTACCTCTGTTCCCGATTCTCATGGCCATCTTGTTTTCTATTCACAAATTTGGTTCTGCTTCTCTTTGGCTTGGATCACAATCCCTTGGGCTCTGATACCAAATTGGTGAAATATAAACACCCTTCACACTTTATTAATCTTTAAATCATGAATAGAAAAACTTTATATGGAAGACATAAAACATATATTCTGACAGAGTCCACAGCTTAGGTAAATTGGATAGTATTTTTAAAAGTCTTCATCTGATATTACACACAGCTGCTGGAATTTCATTGCCATTCACAAAGAAAAATAAAAATCATTAACTATATTTGGATGCCCAACATCAATTATAGAATGATTAACAGTCAAATAATTGTGGTAGGATTAAGCTTTATCTTCTTTCCATTTTTCAGGCGCACTATTATACAGACAGCACAAGAATATCTAATTTGCTAGTGTGAACCTGGCTGCACACTTATATACTCATATACTGAATGCAAAGGTTGTCAAGGCAGAACCTATATGGTATGCCACGTCACTTATACTTTCAAGGCATTGAATGCATCCCAGAAAAGTTACACGACCCAGTCAGGAGGTCTAGCGGCCCAGCACCATTTATATAAACACAGGCGTACATTGAAGCACCCAAAACAGATTTAATATGGCCAGCTTTCTTGACTTAATACATAGAGAGCTCAAAACAGTTTAATATTTATATTGAAACAGCTGGAGATATCAATATATTGTTTGGGGCGGCCCAGAAATCATAACAACAAAACAAGAACTACGGTCCAGCCAACATGGAACGCCCAAGCATTGATATTTTAATATTGATAAGAAACAAAAGAATCATACTTAGCTTCAACCCAACATAACATATTTGAACACCCAGCATTCATAGATGACTTGTGGGAAACTAAGACGCCCATGTTCTCTCCTGCATCACCTTCCCCTGTTTCTCACAAAAATCCTCTTTCTTTTTAACACAAAAAACATCTGAATGCATACAAAAAGCTTTTAAACTTAACATATCAAGTTGTTCAAACCTAGGCTGGGCACAACAATCTGCCCAAAATGCACTAAAATAGACTTCCAAGATAAGGAGATTCTAACTAAACTACAGGATTTCTTTTTTTTTTTTTTTTTTTTAACAGGCTTAAAACAATATTAAGAACAAAATAAATTTTCAAAACAAATGCAAAGGCAAAATGGAGGGAAAAACAAAGCAATTAGTTCTTCAAGTGATGCTCCTGCATCAATAATATATGGTCAGATCCACATATTATTTCATTTTATACTCTAACAAGTCTAATGAGGCTATCAATAGATATAGTACTATGATGTTTAGGAGTAACTAAGGTCCTTGGCACTTATTTTTTATCATATTATTTGGATGGAATTAGGTGATTAAGAGGGCATAACTAACTCTTCTACCATGTTATTTGAAGATGAATGTGATTAATTCCTCCTTCAAGGAGATGTGTATTTTGCATATGAGAAGAGCACATGATCTTTTAGTAGATGGGTAACCTATTATGAGTTGTATTTATTGCTTCCACTTGATAAAGAACTTGTTGAAAACAATGATAGAAACACAAGTAAAACCAATGTTAGATATAGAAGATGTGAGACACCTCAAAAGATTTATTTTTTGAATTTGTATATCAGGTTACATAAGGGATGCATATTGAACCCAAACCTTGCCTGTTGAAGCAAATGATACATGATTAGCATACTTGTGTATGCACAATAAGAAAGGTTAAACTTAACCTTCTGAGTCATGAATTTTCACAATAAGGAATGACATGGGAACTAATATTACTTTGTCCCTAATGTTAATCTAGCAAAAAATATAGTGTTCAAAGCACATAAGGCAACCCACTATCAGAAGAGTGCATACGGGTTAAACTAAGGCTCAAGAACATGCAATAGGAATAACATAACCCCAAGAATGAAATCAATAATTTATAACCATGATTTCCATGATTTTAGTACATGGATGATGTCACAACCAAGCATTACTACATTCTCTAATAAATAGTGATATGATGGTCGTCAATCTTTAAGTCGATATAATCAATTTTAAATTTGTAATTAGCCATTATGATAGACTAACAATAGTGGGAAGATGAATTAACACATCTCAAGTATATGGCAAGCCACATGTATATAAATAATTCATAGTATTTTTTATCTTTTCAATAGATGTTTAAGGTAAGAATGGCATACTAGTGTAATGAATTACACACCCACATCATCATTTTATCCAACCCTATAATAAAGAATTTATCATGTATGATTAAATTTTACAGCATTAATCTCTTTTTTCCATTACTGATTTTTTTTAATGAATCAACTCACTTCATACAATATATTGGTAATTTTATTGTAACTTAGGTAGGTGGAAATGAAAATATGGGTCTCATAAATAAGGCGTGATGAGGTACACACATACGATATAACTCTCAAAACTAGAGTAAAAGGAGAAAACCTAGTGGAAAAAAACTCTATCCCAAAAGAGAGACAAAGAAAATAAGGGACTAGAAAGCCCACTTCAATACCCCCCTTATGCATAGCCTAGGTGAGCTATAAAATTGGGCCCTGATAGTGAAGCCTGATGAGGTACCCAAGCACATAATGATGCTCCCAATATCCTACAAAATATGAAGGATGTGTGCCTCCACAAAGAAAAGAGATAATGTTTGTGAAAAATATCACATGATGAACACTATAGTAGGTCCCTTTGCAACAAATTTAGTCACTTAATTTTGAAAGAAAGAAAACACAAGCTATCAAACTACTGAGTTCCCACTCAAGTGGAATATAGATAGGAATCATGATGTAAATCTCTAGAAAATACTGAAATGTCTCTCTAGTAGTGCTTGAATATGCCAAAGTCTAATCAGATATGATAGGATTAACTATACAAGATGGCAATGAAGAATCATATAATGAAGGAGAAATAAAATCTAGAGAAGAAGATAGATATGTAACATTCCCTAAAAGAATGTGGATGAAAAAGGAGATCAAGCCTCACCAATCATCAAAACTAAAGATTGATCTATAAATAAAGCACTCAGATCTATAAGATGAATGTATACAAAAAAACATGAGTCATCAATACTTTCAATATGTATATTCTCAATAAAATTAGTAAATTCCTCTGATATGCAAGTCTTTGAAGGCTCTAAAGGAGAAACAATCTATACAAGAACAAATGTAGGATATATAACAGGATGACTAAGGTTTGGAAAAATCCCATATTGTAGTGGGGGCTCAACACAAGGAAGATAACTATCCACCATGGATGTATCATCACAAGAAATAAAAGCATGAAGTGAGAATACAATAGTCTTAGAAGAGACAATAGGAAGTGGAGGAGGAGGCGTGATATAAACCTCAATAGGATCACCAAATAACCTCTATAGTATACTCCAAATAATTCATGGAAACTCTATATGTTCCACATGGTAATGAAGATACATGGAAACATGTAGTAATAGAGTGGAAAAAACTTTATCATAAGTATTAGCCCACTTATTTAATTGAACAAGATCAATGGGTACAAGAATCTATCCATATAAAAATAGAATATGATTCTTGTGTGTGAGCAAGTGTTCTATATAAGCACACCATGAAAAATAATTATTCTTCCCTAGAAGGATCACTGGAGATGAAATAACTCTCATCATCTAGAGTCTCTCAAACAGGTTTCACATGATCGAGAGAAGAAACCAAATAAGTGAACAAATTCACAAAATACACTACAATGAACCCTTGAAGCATGCTCATAAATGAGATGTCAGGGATAACTGAGAGTGCATCCAAATGAGAAATAAATTCTATAGCAAGGGAAAATAATGGTTCACACTCTAGATATCAACTTCAGACTAGGCTACAAATGAGTTTGTATAGATGAGAGCAATTAGTCCATGCAATATGATGTAGAAAGTAGTAGGGTCCATAATCCTGTTGAATATGGCACTTTATAACATTCATGAATTTTACAAAAAAAATTAGACCAATCAAAACAGGACAAAAAATAATGCACTTTTAAAAGAAGTGGCACTCAATTCTGAGTTACCAATTAAAAGTTATAGAAAAATACATTTTCTATCATTAATGGTCTATTTAATTAAACTGCTCTTAGAATTTTAAAACATCTATCTAAATAAATGATAAGTTGGCCTTTCAACCACTCCTTGGAATTAAAATGGAGACCCTAACCTTTTTAAAACAATAAACGACAAAAATATCCTTGTCCATACACTTTGACATGCACTTCTCTAGAAACCGCTTATAGAAAGTGTTTTAATTGTTAAAAATAAAACTATTTTAAATAAAATTAAAACAAGTTTTAATTTTTTATATTTCTAGAAATTAGAAATGACTATTTAAAAGTGGTAAAAAATAGCATATCTTCTAAAAATATTATAAGGCAATTTTTTATTGTTTTAATCTTTTGGCAAGGAAGATAAACTCCATCATTATATATTCATGCAAGGTAGCTTGCTAGAGAGGAGGAATGAAATTTTACACCAGCATGGGATGAGAATTCTCAAACTAAAGATCTATGCCATCCTCAAATATATACCTCTTAATGTCCCTCAAAGCTCCTAGATTTGATTTAACAACTTGTTAAGTGACTAGATTTAACCTCTTAATGTCATTCTCTTTATTCATCATTGATTTGATTTAATAGCTTGTTAAGTGATTGGAGACTTGTGTGGCAATCAAGTGTGATTTGATTGGTTGGTGTAAGAAATATATAGGTTGACCATAGGAAAATTTTGTATTTTTGGCTACATATAGGTTAAAATGAATGTCCATGACATGAGAAGATGTCAACTAGATACAAGTGTCAATGGAGGCCAAATGGTGGTGATTTTCAAATAGTCCAACATACTAAGAAATGTCCAACTCATCTAATGCAAGGTTCAAGACCTGCAATGTCTAATTTTTCCAAATCTTTCGAAAATCAATAATTTTGATAGATCTCCCACATGAAAGTCTTGTTGACCAAACAAAACCTTCAACCTCATTGAGATCTCACTAACAACAATATTTAAATAAAGCACTTTTGTATCTCCTGTGGTGTTAAACTCAATATTGATAGGGTCTTAGGAAACTAAGTCATAAACAATTCCTACACAATGGTAAGAATGTAAGGATACAAGGTGTTAATGGCCATGGAAGAGCTTAGTTGATGAAGGGCTTCTTACTTTATATAGCTCATTCCTTTACTTTTAACAGATAAATTTGTGAAGACTTATATAGCCATGCAAATAGAGTATAGACAATATGCATATTCCTCCAAAAATAATCAAGAGAATATAGAAGATAAATCAACATAAAACTTTGATGTTCATTACCATAACCTTTAGCTTTGATACCATGTCAGAATAAACTAGTAGGTGATCTTCTATTGGAGTGAACACACAAGTATTCTGCAACACTAATGACCTTCTCTATATTTAGAAATATGGAAGAAGATGTTTAATAATTGTTTTTTGTAATAAATACCTTGATTACCAATTATCTATTCCTCACTACTTTTTGGGTTAATTACAATAGCATGGTGAAGAGGAAAACATGTAATTAAATCACTGTATAACTCCTGATGGAACTGAGTGTAACTCACTATGGAACTCATAGGAGAACTCACAATGGTACTTAGTATAACTCTAAATGGAACTCTAGTTTTAACTCACCCTCTCACCAACTTAACCTCTTATCATACCTAATTAAACTAAAGCTACAAGTGTAGAAATTATCCTTTTAATAAGTAAATGGAATAACTAATATCCTTCACTAAAAAACTCACTTAATATAATACATTACTAATTTACATCAATAAAATGAGTAACATACTTCACTTATACCCAATATAAATTATCCAAACATGCAATAGTTCCATATCAATTGGGTTACCAAAAAATACAAGTGTCATGGTTTACACAAGCTTAAAAAACACACCAACTCCTACCAATGGCTATGCCTATTTAGTGAGGATATCTAGGCAATAAGAGGTAAAGTATCAATTAACATTACATTTACTTCACATAGTAAGGAATCCAAGGATTTATTTCTCAATCTACAACTAGCAATTTATTCCAATATCTCAATGAACAACATCTCATTTATTACCTACAAGTTTGAGCACCTAAGGAGTCTCTATACTCCAAGCACAATCAAAGGCAAAATATACGTAATTCAATATTCTTAGGTTAGATTAAGATAATTTCAAATGAAAATATAAATAAATGAGCATGATCATATTTATATAAAAGCAATACTCAAATAACTCCCATTGATTACCAACCAATTTCGGATTTTGACTTCCTAGAGATCTTAGGCAACATACTCAAGCACGTTAAAACACTTACATATAATCCAATCGCCTAAGCAATCTTATTAGTGTCATATCCATGATCATTCCAATCAAGATAATATATTTGAGTTTTATATGATGACATAAGGGACAAATGTTACTCTAAATTTGAGCACAACATTACTAATAATGATTCATGTTGAAATAACAAGATAACTTAATAGCATAACATTGCAGTTGATAACCAACTATCGATCCAAATATAAGACTTATGTATGCATATATAAATCTTGGCCCAAGGTTCTAGGCTTATACATTCTAAGAGAATGCATATGAAACTTCAAGAGGTCATATGATTAAGGAATGCCAAATTAAGAAAACATACATCATTACCATACATGTTCGATGATGAAGATAACAAGGTAATTACTGATGTAACAATAATATTAAAATTCAAATATCCTTTTTAGGATAACCCAATTATAAAGTTTAAATTATCATGACAGTTCACAACAAGTACACATAGTGGAGATCTATAAACTGGCATCATGAATTATTGCTACCTTAAGTATGCCAAAACCAAAATATAGGTTATTACCACTAGAATATTAGCAATGCAATATAATAATAAGGAATCAAAAATAAAAATAATAATGTGTATCACTATGGATTCAACAATGATTAACCGACTAATGATCTAGGGTAAACTCAATTGTATCTAGAGGATTACATTGAACACTATAAATGAACTCCTACATAAAGCACCATAATCAACAATATTAACTTGTACTCTTATTCTAGATGGAGACCTATGTAAAACAAGGTTAGCATATAAGACCTCAATGTAACTAATCATAACTACAAATACTAATCATGGAAGGTAATTACACCCATAACTACTATTCACGTTGCATCAAAACATTATACCTTGTATGCTAATAGAAAGATGGCCAATAAAAAATAAAAACTTCCAAACACAACATACCTATCCATGAAGTAATCTAAATATAGAGTAGCAAAAACCAAGTAGGATAAGCCCTCCCAACTATCCTTATGAGCCCTCCATAGGTGGCCCTCACCACCCACAACCATTACCTAGATGATGGTTTTGGTAAACTGGGCCAAGGAGCAAGTTTTGAGCAAGTTGAGTATGAAACTCATCCAAAACATAGAATCTTTGATTGAAAGATAGTTCAAGAAACAAGAACAACACAATTGTTATAATGCTATCTCTGAGAAGATATGTTCTCTTGATCAAATTTGTAAACCCAAACATATGCCTATCTCTGAGAAGAGATACCTGATTAATATTTCAGGTTACATATTCATTTATACACATTTTGAAGTTAGGAGGAGGATGTGAATGGTCACTAATCTCCAAGGAGATTAAGTGGTTTGACTTCCACAATTTACAACAATACTGAATTTGGGGAATTACTATTTTTAGAAACTTACTATTTCTAGACTGCACTATTAAAATTAAAATTTGGGATACTTCCATTTAGTTTTATATGGACAAAGCCCACCAAATAGATCTGGTGCTATCTCATGGTGTTCCCCTCATTCTTAGATTTCCAATGGTTCAAATGGAGATTCGAATGGAACTATGGTATAAAAGTTATGGATCCTAGAAGTTCTGCCACCAATTAGGGTAGAACTGTCCCCTGAATTATCCCCTGAAATATTGCTCAGATCATAAACGAATAAACATATCCTCACCTTAACATAACACCAACATGAGCACAACCACCAACCATGGTACACACCATATAGTCATAAGCAAACAAGTAAGAACCACATACAAGTTACAGTTATAATCCACCAAGTCAAGGATCAACAATAAAATTGGCTAAGCCTAACAACCAGGCAACTTGGCTATACCACAATCATAGAATAACAATCACAAGTTTAGATAATCAACTGAACCATAATAGATTCTGTCATAATCAATCCAAATCGGAAATAATCAACATAATCACTTGGACTATGCACATGTTTTGAGTCTCAATAAGGCCAATAAATCTCATAACGGTAACAACTAAAAAATCCCAAAAAGTATTCCAAACAACAATATGGTTTAAATGCCAATGACTGATATAAAATATTTGGGGGATCATCATGAGGTCTCACAACCTCATATGATCCTTTTATATTATAATTGGGTCCATAAAATAAGAAGAGTCACAAATCAGTTAATAGGGTGTAAAATAAAGATGAAACTTTCAATACAAAAGATGATTCCAATAGGATCTTAGCCTTCCATGGTTTAGTGATATATAAAAGTATACAAAAACTCTTATCTATGTTATGACAAGAATTAACCGATTGAAAAGATGGACGGGAGGTTCCAATCATAACTCAATACTGATAATTTTAATCAATTCGAGTCAGTACAAGGAATCACCATAACCAAAATAAGCAAATGATAAAAGAAAGAAGCCATCAAACTTACATTGGCTACAACAATTTAACACAATTAAAAATATACCACAATCGACATCAATCAATGCACATCCTAATGGGGAAGACCGTGTCCCTTAATACTGTGACATGGCCAAACCCAGCCAAAAAAATCCTAGGCACTAATAGTTAAGTTAAAGAACTAATATTCAATAACTACTCAGCTCTACGACAAGCAAAACCCAAATCGACCGTCCACCTTGGGGGGCAATGGTGAATATAACAATTTAATAATATGCCTATGTCAATTAAATCTGGAGATAAATCGCCTAATGAATGTTTGCCCATGAAAATAATATAAGCTGCCCATCAATTTAATTTAAAAACAAGAATTTATATTGGTAATAATGTCTACAACAGGGATTTAATTAAAGTCCAAGTTATTCCAAATAATGTATTTTACGAATCGATTCCCCTATATATGTGATCTAAAGACAGGGTACGGCTTTCCATCTTAGCATACAGAGTTTCCAGTTCAATAAAGGTACTCAATGATTTGGATTTGTTGAAAGTATAGCCATTTGGATTTAAGAATTCCACACCCAATAATTGCCAACATCATCAATTAAAAACCTCAATTGTCATAAATATATATCTCTAAACATATTTTATGGTCCAAGAAGATAATTGCGAAGAGATACCTAGTTTCTAACAGCAATTTCCTAAATGGCTAGTTCATGGCATTGTAGAAAAACAAGGGGGCGGGTGGGGAACTAGCCAGGACAGCCATTGGAACAACTTACCTACTCAAAATGGAGGGTAAAAAGATAATTTAATGATGTCACCTGTCCATAGCTAGATCCACATTATTTCCAATTACGTTTTTCGACCCTTGAGTCCACTACAATGCTCCAGTGAAAAAGTCGATCTCCTCCTTGCATTTCTTGTCTTCCTTTACTGTGTTTTATTTTCTTCTTTTCCTTCACTGCCCCCTGCGTATTTTTCCTTCTCCCCACACTTTTCCCCTGTTATGTTCTCCTTATGCCCTCCTCTACGCCGCATGTTTTCCTTTCCTCCTATTTTCTCCTACTGCCTGCATTATTATTTTCCTTGCTGCTGTCTATCTCTTCTTCCCTACATCCCATGCTTTGCCATACACCTCCCGTCCCTTTCTTTTGTTTTGACGTCTCCCCCATGCCTTCCACTTTCTCCCATATGCATCCTCCTCTACAAACGACCCTATCCCATTTACTTAATTCCGCGTCCTCCCTTCTCTAACCATGCCAACATGGCTCCAATTTATAATTGATCTCATTTGGATATATAAAAATATAAATATGTATATATACAAATTCATTTGAATATATATTTATATATATATATATATATGAACATATGTATATAATCATATCTATATACATTTATATTCATATTATATGAACATATTTACATATATTCATAGTATATTTTCGTATCAATATATAGTTATATTGTATTTAAATTCATTAAATTGTTCCATAATTATATTTCTAAATAGACATATCTAACAGTATGTATATAGAAACTATAATTAGGTGTGTGTGTATATATGCATTTATAGATTGAAGATATTTATAAAATAATTGAAGAACTCATTGTGGTTGATATTAGAATAATGAGTGTCACCACTCACACAGTGCACTCACATTCTCAAATTAAATAGGGATAACCTCCAATATAAGTGTCTATGTCATCGAGGCCCAAAACTACATAAATCACTCATGCTCAAAACAATGGAGAGAACTATTGTATATCAATGAACAAACAAAGGCAAAAAGAACCAAAGGCCAAATTGTTAAAAATACGACACTTACATAATGAAAAGGCCTAGATAGGGTACAAACACCACCATATAATAACTTCATAATAGAGGGAGACAAAATTGTCATATTCATAAGAGCAAAAAAATTGATTCCCACACAATACTTAGAAAGGATGACATAGTCAAATCTGAACAAGCATGGTCGACTAGAGGCTTAAAGTCTATCCTTTAATACATTTTACCTGTTGAAACTCATCTAACTACTTAGAATTACTCCGTTGCCCCAAGAGTCGATGCTAGCATCTAGCCTAGCCCATAGTCAGTACCTATAACCACCAAGTGGATCTATTAGTAGTATCTGGTCCAATAATAGATAAAAATAATAAAATAATAATAATTTATAATCTAGTATCAATTACATCTATAAATCATACATCATTAAATGTAGAATTATAATAGGACAATACATCAACCTTCAATAATATATCATAGCATTAGGATCTGATAATACAATATAGCTACATAAAGAAGTGTAATAGCCACAATACACACACTATATACCAACATGAAGCCCAATAATAGAATGCCGTAACACTAATGCAGTCCATCTATACAAGTGAGAGTAGCAATCAGCCATACGTAGGCTAAAACAATCATCTAAGTAGTCATGTTTAGGTGAATGACGGATGGATCATGACAAGATGGTGTTCTTGCATTGCACAGTCATCCATTAAATTTGAATATATTATAGTCTACATTAAACACAAAACTTTCTTTAATATATTTTATACTATTAAATATTACAATTCTATATTTTTATTATTGTATTCTGATTTAGTGTTCTTTTGTTATTAGATATCATATTTTTTAGATTCCAATTTAAAGGTTATTGGAATTAGATGTTAAATAACTAGATTCTTGAATTTTGTTCCTTGCATCAATTAAATACTTTTATTTCACAGCAGGGTAGTAATTAATATTTTATTTTGATGTAAGTCTTTAGTTTATTTTTTTGAATGAGTTCAATGTATTATTGTGAATCATGAAAAGATTTAATGTAATTAATTTGAAATTGACCATGAAATATTTTACACATTTATCATCAATTTTTGTTTTTTATTGCCTTATGTATAAGTGAAATAAAAATATCACAAACATCCATGCAACAATTAACAATATTTTTTTATTGCCTCTACATATATTATATCAAGTTAAAATACCAAAAATATCCATGTAATGTTTAGTTTGAACAAATAAAGATAAATATAAGGGTAAGAAAAATATCACAAATATCTATGCAAAATTTAGTGTGGTGAATTGATCACATGGATATATTTTAAATGTTTAGTATAGATAGTTTACAATAAATAAATTTATGTAAAAATTCAAACATCAAAACTAGATTATGTATAATTAATGAAAAATATAAATAATTGTAAACAATTTAAATAAAATAGTGAACATATTAATTTTTCATACCATAAATATAAGTATCACAAATAATTCATTTATAGAACACTTGATGCACTTTATTTACTACTTGCATTATCTATGACATATTTAACATGTAGAAACATCAAACACAACTCATGCAATGAGTAATTATCTTCATAGAAATAATTATTAAATATAATTATTATTATTACATTAGAGGCATTCTGTTTAACAAAGAATGTTAGGATTCATCTCCTATGATGATATATTCCCTAGATCCTATTGTAAAATATAAAGTTTTTTAAATGCATCATTTTATACTATGTGTCAGGAGAAGGTGGAGGAGGTCCTACCTACATGCATTAACTTTGATTGAAATTATATGCATAAAGGTATGATGAACATGAAACCAAAATGCTATCATTTGAAAGATGGTTAGAGATGGAGTGGTTGATATCATCATAGGTGTAGGAGGAGAATTGAGTAGGGTAACTATAGATGTAGTCATCCATACTCGAATGGAATGATGGTTAAGTTGATGACTAGTAGTATGGATAGATGCATTCACTATCGAATAGTAGAATTGTGTGAAACTCATCCTCGATATGTTTCATGGATATCTTCTTCACTGACTGTAGTTAATTCCATTCAATGAAGCTATTCCCATCTTACTCACATTATTCATGTGATTATCCTTTGTTTATGTATATCTAATAATATAATGAATTATAAAATAATATATATGTAAAATATTTAATTTATAATAAAATATAGTTTATAATATTATAAATAATATTATATTATGTTATGTTATATTATTTATTTATTGTAACACATTTGTATAAATTATTATTCTAATATATTAATAATTTATATTAAAATATTTATTATATAATATTAATATAATAAATAATATGTAATATAGACAAATACTATATCATATATATATTTTCTATATTCGTAAAGTGTAAATCAATGGTCATGATGTGGGTGACAAAGAATAATTTTTATTCTCTATTTCTATTTGATTACAAAAATAATCCATGTCCAATGTAAGAATTGAATCAAAAATGCAATGATGATGATGTGGGGGAGATACATTGAGATTATGTTGTCTATTTTATTTATTTCATTTCATTTGAAGTTAGTATGGAAGGATTTATAAAGGGAATACCACATGGTTGTATAAGTGGGATTCATCTATGATACAATGTGAACGTTACGGTAGAAGAGTCACAAATTGAAATAATTGGTCATAGGTTGTAGAGAGGGTTGGTAGGTTTAGGTCTCAGGCATTAGGGGATTCCAACATACTATTTAAAAGGGGAATATATGCTATAAATGAAAATAAAAAGCTTACACATTTCATATTTCATTCCTTACACCCTCTAAGTAAATTCTAATTTAATTACCCTTATTGTTATGAATATTTTTATCATAAGATTCATAGATTGACACTGTATGGAATCAATTATATATAGCCATTCTACATTTCCAATCCAACTCTAGTGGTTTAAAAAGTGCTAGAAGGTTCCCAAAACTTCTATAATTGCCTCGATGAGTTGATTCACATTATTATTGGATATATATATATATATATATATATATATATATATATATATATATATATATATATATATACATATACATAAATATATATATATATACATACATATATATATACATATATATATATATATATACATATATATATATATATACATATATATATATATATATACATATATATATATATATACATATATATATATATATATATATATACATATATACACACACACACACACACACACACACACACACACACACACACACACACACACACACACATCTATATACATATATATATACATATATATGTATATATATATGTATATATATATATATATATATATATATATATATATATACATATATATATACATATATATACACACACACACACACACACACACACACATATATATATATATATATATATATATATATATATATATACATATATATATACATATATGTGTGTGTACATACATATATACATATATATATATATATATATATATATATATATATATATATATATATATACATATATATATACATATATATATATACATATATATATATATACATATATACACACATATATATACATATATATATATATATATATATATATATATATATATATATATATATATATATATATATAATGTTGTGAATTAAATCGATGATATCATTAATTTGTTAACATATTTAGAATTAGTTGATTTTTAGATATGAATTTTAAAAATATATAAACATGTGTAAGTAATCCATTATGTTTGTTAAAAATTGTGGTATTATTAATTTTTAACTCCATATCCCCTACTAAGATGATATTACTTACAATTATTTCTTATATATATATTTTTATGAATTAAAAACACCATTCAAATCAAACACAATGAAATTTTATTTGTTCACTTTTAAATCTACAAATAGTAAATTGTTTTAAAATTGTATCTATTGATATCAACCCCATAAAACTATTAAAGAACAATTTCATCAAACAAAAATATTTGAATATCTGAGAGCATTACAAATAAAATAAAAATTTTAACCAAATTAACTTGTTTATATATGTTAATATATAAAATACAAAACAATATGCTACTCTAGCAAAAGAAAGCAATAGGTTTTCGTAGTTTTTTATATAGCATTTCTTTTCAAAAAAAATAAGGAAATAAATATATATAATACAATTATTTGGGAAGTTATATTTAAATGTAAATTTTATAAAAAAAATTCACTACTTTATATAGGTTACTATAAAAAAATAAAACTATAATTTGATATAGTAAATACAATAAAAAACAACACAACATAAATCAATCAAATTCATTCATTTCTATAGATGAATTTATTTAAAGTAACTTAATAAAAATCAGGGACAATTTGGTTATGTGTTCCAAAAGAGTAATGCATATTTGTGTGTAGCCCCACATAATCAACATTTCACATAAGTTAGTGAATAATTTTCAACTAGAATTTAGTGTAGCATAAAATTTTCAACTTGAATTTAATCTAGATAAATTGACATCTTGTTTTTCATAACTTAAGTGTATTTTCTCATCCATGAATACTATATTTTCTATTCCATATACACTTTTTTTTCTATAGAACCAATTGTATTTTTTTATGTTTACCGACACAATATTTATTTTCTTCAATATGAAAAATATATCACAAATGTGATATACCCAAATCAAAGAATAAATAAATAAAAATCTGTATCTAGTCAAAATGATAAATGAAAGAATGCAAAAATCTTAAGTGCATAGAATTAATATGTAGACTAATATTGAAATGCAATTTTTAAATCCTTAACAAATCCATAGTAATTGTGTATAATAAGTATATATAATATGAATTATATAAAACATATTTGTTGCTTGGATTTCTAAATTTTGGAATCCCTAAACACCAAATAGAAGTCCTTCAAACCCAAAAACCAATAGTTTTATTCCAACTAGAATGAATTATAAAAATATGATAGAAATATATTTTTTAATCCTAATTTAGTAGTCTAAAATTAATATCAATGCTATAACTAATTTTTTTTTCTTTGTAATAGAAAACTAACGTAATGAACTTTTATACAATTTTTTTAATTGGGTAATCAAAAGTATTGAAAATAACATCAATGCACCTAAAACAAAAACTTATCTAAAGATAAAAATTAAACCACGAAAATAAATATTTGATTTTAGCCACATTCAATGCCATTATTATATTTAAAAATATATATTTTCAATTAGGTAAACAATATTATTCAAAATAACCTTAGGGTACCATTGATGCAGTAAAACACAAAACTACAATATTTTATTTTATTTAAAATAATTCTCTTTTAGTCAAATAATAGTATTAAAAATAAAGAAAGAGTAACATATATCCAATCCAAAAAGTAAATAGTATTAAAATTAAATACATCACAAGAATATCCAACCTTACACAAAATAATAGTGTTTCTAAACATAAATTCTAAATTACACAAGTAACATTTAATATTAATCAAATACATTAAAATTGTTGTAAATTATCTAGTTTCTAATTTCAAATATGTATAAAAATTCAAATACATCCATCAAATTTAAAGTGTGTGAAATTTATAAACCAAATAAGTCCAGCAAAAATTGTTTTAAATTATTTAGTTTTGAATTCAAATGCTAATCCTAGCAATCCACTAATAATGTCATACGCTTTTTTATTTATACAAAGTATTCAAACCATGTGTGTGTGTGTGTGTGTGTGTGTGTGTGTGTGTGTGTGTGTGTGTGTGTGTGTGTGTGTGTGTGTGTGTGTGTGTGTGTGTGTGTTCGATACAAATTTAATTTTTATAATTTGACAGCAAAGTCAATGGATTTTCTTTGACAAAAATTTTCATTTATAAATTTATTATAAAGTATGGATGGATCTTCTACAAACATGCAATTTTTTCAGGTGAAAAAAAATATTGTTAGATTTCTAAGAAAATTTAGATTGAATTATTGATAAAAGAATACATTTTAAAACAACATATAAGCTCACCATTTTTATACATATAAAAACACAACACATGTTTCTATAAACTATTTTATATAAGGAGGATAAATCACAACTTGTGATTGAAGATATCTATGTTCAATTTCTGAAAAACATAAAATAGTTTTTTCCAAAGTCCTAAATCGCTAATTGTATATCAATTCAGTCATAAATTTTAAATACATTAAAATTTTATTCTTTTTCATTGCCATTACCAAGTCATTTTGGTTTCCTCTCTATAATCCTCATTGTGGTCCTCTCTATATAATCCATGTTGACATTTCTTTGTATAATTTGTCAATAAAATATGTGTGAACCCATTTATTATTTACCTTTTTATTATATTTACATATGATTGTTATATTATTTTTTGTGGCCTCGTATTCTTGAATATGTGTAAACATTTATTTTATTTTATCATGTGTAGATTT